>MU159750.1:121621-135928 GCA_015888305.1 Antheraea pernyi
CCCCATTCTCTATCCCCCCTAACCCTCCCCCATACACAGGCTGGCAACGCACTTGCGACTCCCCTGATATTGCAAGTGTCTATGGACGGTGGTGATCACTTAACATCAGGTGACTCATCTGCCCGGTTGCCTCTTAAGGTGTAAAAAAAAAGTGATCACCGCCGTTCATAGACACTAGCCACACCAGGGGAGTCGCAAGCGCGTAGCCGGCCTTTTAAAGGAAGTGGCCCTCCGGCGCTCTCACTGATCGAACGAAACGCAACAACGCAAGCACTGTTACTTCACGTCGGTTTTTCTGTGGTTCGGGTGGTAGTAGTACGAGCCGACCCATTCATGCTGAAACCAGTAATAGCGAGTTTACCAGCTTAGACCTCGTCCTCACTTAACATCAGATTAGATTGTGTGATCAAATGCTTAAAAACGCTATAAGATACTAAAAAAAATAAAAGTAGGCCTCTTCTATTGTTTGATTCAAAATGGCGTGTTACGTTATGACAAAAATAATAAATTACGAATGATTGATATAACATTATACAACCCAAGGCACTCTCATATATAACACGATTCTAATGTCAAGATCTGCTAAAATCAATCAATCGCTTAGGACGCTACAAGACGTGTCAGACGACGCATATGTTACACCTAAAAATCGTAATATTTCTTATGCGCAGTCGAGTAAATACTATCTTTTTTTTATGTCAAAAGGAGTCAAACGTACAGGTGGGTCACCTGATGTTAAGTGATCACCACCGTCCATTGACACTAGCAACACAAGGGGAGTTGAAAGTGCGTTGCCAGCCTGTGTATAGGGGAGGGGGGAGTGGTAAGGAAAGGGGGACGGAGATGGGCCTCCGGCGCTCTCACTGACCGAACGAAACGCAACCATGCAAGCACTGTTACTTCACGTCAGTGTTCTGTGAGAGGGTGGTACTACGCCGGGCGAGCCGAACCATTCATGCTGAAACTATAATAGCTACAGCGTGGCTCTACCACCTTAAAAAAAATAGAAATCGTTATATATACTGTGTTATTTTAGTGAAATAAAAATTCTATTTATACTTGTTTACTTTCTGAGGAAAATAGAAGTTTACTGGTCGCAAAATATCAACAAGAAATAAAAGTCACAAGTATTCTGAAAACTTTCCAAAGAGTAAACTGAAAGTTAATAGCCATACGACAATAAAGATTTTCTAAGAATTCATTACCCATTCCGCAATATACGTACAACATGATTATTACATTAATTCTATATTTATATAGTATTGATTGCTTTCAGTTTATCAATATTATGGAATCTCAGCACTAAATATCGCTTACTTTTCCTGCTAATTGTATACTGACGGTAAATAAAAACGTAGAGAGACTAAGTGTAAACGTAATAAAAAATAAAAAAAACGTATTGTTCCTTAACGAAACTAAGGATTGTTGTCGCAAATTCCTTAAATCCAGGCTATTGATGGATCTCAGTAAAAAAACACTTCATTCAATTTAGGCCCTAAGAAGGCACTTATAAACGTCAAAACTACCACCGGTTCGGAAAACAACCCAGTCATCGAGAAGAACCGGCAAGAAATTCGATCTGGTTTATCTTTTTAATAAACATATATAATATTTAGAATATATTAGATACATGTCAAATGATACCTCAATCCCATCTTTGCAATCGAGAAATAGCTTTATTAAATTCTAATTAAATATAGGAATCTTATATACAACTAATCCTACTAAATATCAAATCTATTTACTAGATGACATACAGAATAAAAAATAATATTTTAATCAATTTCTGAATTTTTGTACCTAAGCGGTGCTTCTGGAATTTTGATACGAATTCGATGCCAGTTTTAAAATAATTATCAAAAATATTAGACACCTTTCTTGTCCCAGCTCACATGGGAATATCTATCTGTGAAAATCTTGCGAAGTAACTGGTTGACCTACTTTTAACTTAGCGCATCGTTTGTAAGTTTACTCTAGAAGTATTGTATGTATGTCTAAAAAACTAGTGAAGAATAAAGTTATAATAAATTCCAGTGCGACTTTTGTGAACTGAATTTCTTATTAAAAGAAGTACGTAAGTCCGTAAATGGTATTTTTCTTTGAGAAAACTTTTTAAATGCGTTAACAAAAATTTTAATTTCATTGAAATGGAAATATAAAACCGGTGCAACATTGTATTAGTTTGAACAAACTTTCACTCACATTTACATACAAGAAAATATGTACGTATCGCCGAACAGGTAGTGCCTATAAAAAATGTACTTTCAAAGACTTTAATAACTACATATAAATTAAACTATCTTCGTTTTTTTTTTCTAGATAAGAATCAAGTGTCTATGAAAAAGAATATCAAAATCTATCTAATATATTTTAAATAACGTGCGTATAATGGCAGGCCTCTATCATTTTATTTATATACTAGACGACACCCGCGATTTTATCTGCGTTCCCCTGCGCATACGCACAACGCCGCTTGGACCTACTTGTCCACGGCAAGGAAATAGACATCGCTGATCACGTAGTGGTTATCGAAATCGTAGTTCTTTTAAAACTCTAATAAATTTATATTCAATTATGATATCGCGATATTTTGTAAACAAGAACGAATCGCCTAAAATTAGAATAGAAAATATTTGGAATTTATATGTTTCTAGTTATTTTTTAGTGATGCACGTACAACGGCAGAGCTCTATCATTTTATTTATATAAGCTTAGTACAAAGTATTATGGTTTATGGATGAGTCTGAAATTCATTTACTTACCCACTCTTCTCTCGAGCTTAACTTTAAATTCAAATTAACCTACCTTTTGATATAGTGAATCGATTTTAATGAATCAAAGATTAAAGTAACAGTGCTTGCTTTTTTTCTTTCGAACTGACTACGATATTGACCAAGCAAGGTTTTAACAGCTTCACCGGACTACTAAACACTAACAGTGCTTGCATTGTTGCGTTTCGTTCGGTCAGTGAGAGCGCCGGTGGACCATCTCTCCTCTCTTTACCATTTCCCTTCCTCCCCCTCCGCCCAAACACAGGATGGCAACGCACTTGTGACTCCCCTGGTGTTACAAGTGTCTATGGTCGGAGGTGATCACTTAACATCAAGTGACCCACCTGTTCGTTTGCCTCCTATCATATAAAAAAAATGTATTAGAGAATATGCTTTATGGTGTCTTTGATAATATTGTATCTTAAACCTAGTACTTTAGCAGCGATTATTGCACAAACAAACAAATAAATATTACAAAAAATGATTTAAATGTATTTAATTACTTATTATTAGTCACTTGCAATATTTATTTATTTTCACAAAAATCTGAAATTAGCAGAGAAGTAAAATTTACATTCTCATTATATGTATGTATGTGTAGTATCATATAACCTACCTTTTGATATAGTGAATCGATTTTAATGAATCAAAGATTAAAGTAACAGTGCTTGCTTTTTTTCTTTCGAACTGACTACGATATTGACCAAGCAAGGTTTTAACAGCTTCACCGGACTACTAAACACAAACAGTGCTTGCATTGTTGCGTTTTGTTCGGTCAGTGAGAGCGCCGGTGGACCACCTCTCCTCTCCTTCCCCCTTCCCTTCTTCCCCCTACCCCCAAACACAGGATGGCAACGCACTTGTGACACGCCTGGTGTTGCAAGTGTCTATGGACGTTGGTGATCACTTAACATCAAGTGACCCACCTGTTCGTTTGCCTCCTATGATATAAAAAAAATGTTACTCGAGAATATGCTTTATGGCGTCTTTGATAATATTTTATCCTAAACCTAGTAATTTTAGCAGTGATTCTTGCACATACAAACATATAAATATTACGAAAAATGATTTAAATGTATTTAATTTAGTCACAATATTATTTTATCACAAAAATCTGCAATTAACAGAGGCGTTAAATTTACATTCTCATTATATGTATCTATGTAGTATATATGTATGTATAGATATTGTTCGGTACTCAAAAGAACACCAGTTGGAATATTGTTGAATATTGTCTACAATTAATCTAAAATATATGATCGTCATTTCAACATCATATATATTAAGTAATACGTGTAGCCTAAACTTTGTATCCCTTTTTAAAGGAATTGCGTGAACGGATGAACGTGAAACTTGGCATAGTTAAAGTTTATATGGAGGAGAAGTGCAGAAAGCTATTTATTTTATATAAAATGCATTAGAAGTACAATAAATTAATTAAAATATGCATTACTCACACTACTGCTTTAATTTTACACATATACATACATGTAAATAAAAAAGACATTTTGACATCTGTCAATAAAGGACTTCAAAAAAGGTTGTGAAGGAGGTTGCTATGCTCGACTGTATGTATTATTTTACTCTTACGTTCCAATTACCCTTTTTCATTCTACATTCAACAATGATATTATAACATATAACTATTATTATAATATTTTAAATAAAGTTCAACTTGAAATAATCAATGAATTATGGTCGAATGTCGACCACTGGGCGCCCACTAGTATATCTATATTAAGTATCTATAGATGTTGTTCGGTACTCAAAAGAACATCAGTTACAACGAAATATACGTGAATATTATCTGCAATTAATATAAAATATATTACTTATCGTAATTTCAACTTATGTTTAAATACAAAATTTATAATTAAATTCAGCATCGTTGTACATAATCATTGTTCGAACTTGAAAAGCATGTATGTTTTGTTGACGCTGCACGCTTATTAATATTATAATTACATTAAAAATAATTATACACAAGGTCAATGTATTAGTCATTTTACCACAGAGATGTTCTTTAGTTTTATTAATTATCTCCATACAAACATTATTCAATAGATATTAAAACTACCGTTAACATAAACAAGCAGCAGATCGCGTTTGTCAAAGGTTGGGATATGTATGACGTAATCTTCCGTCTAATTTACTCGGGACACAATACAATGATTAGATTCAGCCCCGAAGTTCACAAATAACACAATTATTGTGGATCGTACTGCGAACTATATCATTCGGAGCACAGGTAGCTCGCTATGATAAGCATAATTCTATGGAGCCACGGAATAAACCAACAGCAAATATAACTGAAAAATATAACAAATACGCACAGAAAACATAAACACTTTTAAAAAGTGCCAAGTCGTGGCACAAACTATTGTCACATGAGCATGTTAACTGGTATTGTTTTATTTTTTAATGTAATAGCTTCCGTTTATATGAAGTCTAAAAAAAAATTGTTTGCCTATAGTTTTTTGTACAAGTTAAATGTTTAAAACCCAAGTAAAATATATTATAGTAATTTCATAACAGACGCCTGGTTTCTACATCATAACTCATGTGCAAAGTTTTGTGTATATATATATTTTTTTTTTTATGTCATAGCAGGCAAACCCACTGGTGGGTCACCTGATGTTAATTGATCACCACCGTCCAATGTGTGTATTGGGGAAAGGGAGGGAGGGGGAGAGGAGAGGGGAGGGGAGCTGCACCTCCGGCGATCTCACTGATCGAACGAAACGCAACAATGCAAACACTACTACTTCACGTCGGTTTTCTATGAAAGGGAGGGTTATCCATAAAAAAGAGACATTAATAAAATAATATTGTAATGTTCAAAAGACTGTTTCATATTGTTTGTTTAAACTCGTTATATTTTCTCTAATATTATTATCGTATAAATAAACAAAGTCGTTTTTCGCGTCTCTCTGCCCCATCTCTCTTAACTACGTAATGGATTTTGGTACGGTTTCCACTATCGTTTAGAGTTTTTTTTCCGGATGATTTATGTTATATCATCATCAGCCTGTAAGAGACCCACTCCAGGTCCATAAGCCTCTTCCCGAAGGAAGGTAGGGGCGTAATCACCACGCCAGCCCACGACGTATTGGCGATTTCAAACTCTGAGAAATCCACAGTTCTATATTTTTCCCACATAGACTACAAGAACATTACTCAGGTTCAGGTTTCCTCACGATGTTTTCCTTCACTGTCAGCCGATAGAGTTACTAATTTAAATTAGTATTATACATGCACGCGAATTCCGAAAATTTCGTTGGTACATGCCGGGGTTCGAACCTGCGGACATCGAAATAATATTCCACCGGTCAAACCACTAGGCCACATGGACTCTATTTATGTTATATAGATGTATATTATGTTTATATATATATTAGAGAAAAATAGATGCAGTCTAAAGAGTATTTAAGAGTAAGGAGTATTTTTGTTTTTTTTGTATCTCTTGCTAACCCTTTCAGATACGTCAAAACAATGTACTACGAAACTGTACACCCTGACAATGCTTATAGATAAATCCTGAGTGTTAAATATACTAAGGATAACTCACAGTAATCCTTTTTATATTCTTATTATTGAAACACAATTGGTTATTTAAGACACTATTTTAACCTATACAGTATTAATTATTATATAAATAGTGGGCCCGGCAGGTCCGTCTCGATCTGATTATGTATTATAAAAGTCCATGACAAATTATATACTAAAACGTTTCTCGTCAACCACTCTATCCACCGTTAAAAACCGCATGTAAATCCGTTCGGTAGTTTTTGAGTTTATTGCGAACAGACAGATAGACAAACGCGGTAGGGGACTTTGTTTTATACTATGTAACGATTAAATGATTTAGTAACATTCTTCATGTAAGATATATTAAAATTAGCATTCGCAGCATATTCTATTAATGAATATTCTAGAAGATAAAACAGATTAAAAATTACGCGAAACTTGAAAAAGATTTTAGTATGAAGATTCACACATAGCTCCTATGACTTCGAAGAACTGTAAATCTTAAAGCCCCATAAATAGATATAAGCCGTTGAAAACATTTATGACGTCACACTAACACTGCCAGCCATTATAAATCCGGGGCGGATCGTCAGTAATAAATAAATAAAAAGTAATGAGCTGTTGGTAAGTTGAAAATTTAAAATTATAAGTTTTCTTACGTAAGAATTCCGAAGAAATATAGGATTAAAGTTGTTCTGAAATTAAAAAGTATCTAGATCTCGTTATTAACTAACCGCCTACCGGTGGAAAAAAAACATTAAAATCGGAATCGGATACGCTGGGGTTTTTAACCGACTTCAAAAAAAGGAGGAGGTTATCAATTCGTCTGTATTTTTTTTTTATATATATAAAGTTGATAAATAAAAACTTGTAATTTCCAACAGATGCAATTATCGTATTGTAAACAGCTTATATCATATTTTTGTAAACATAATATACGTAGTTCTGAATATAATCAACAAACGTGCCTAAATCGAGAGCAAATAAATGAAAAATATAGAATTATTTCAGCTACAAGGTCGTATTTACTTTTTATTTTTTTATTAAAAAATCATTCTTTCAATCTCACAGAATATGTACATATTTACGAAGGTATGCAGTTACTACATACTTATACCTGCAATTCATAAATACTGCAAGTCAGCCGTAGCTAAGGTTAAGAATCCATTCTTTTAATGACATTACAATATTTTAATAAGGAAGCGGCGGCTTACTTTCTCTAAGCCGTTGACCGCGGAGAAAGTGATCCTTTCCACGCGACCAACTTGTTTGTATTTTAAAATAGTGAAAATAATGAGATTTACTTACATGCCCATTTTCCCATAGATACGAAGTCCACACGATTAACCACCGGTCCAATAGCATATGTATAAACTCCACATAACAATCGTTTGATTAATGAAAACACTATTAAGCCTAAAGATATATATCCTAATATATCTAGAGTGGTCATATTGGACATTTTGAAGTCTAGAAATCACTTATTTCGAACACTAATAAACTAACAATTAGGTTACCGTGAGAGTCGTTTGTCAACGAACAACCAGTTTGACAGACTCCGCGCATGCGTACTAACGTTTAAAGAAAGTGGGCATGCGCTGTGAATGAACGATAGCCGCTACTGTGAGTGAACGGAACCACAAAATTGATTGAAGCACGTTCAATTAATATTCCAAAAGAGACAGAAGGATATGTTCCTGTCTCGTTCACTACTGATAAGAGCGTTATCATTCCACTACATATTTGAAGAATGAGTAATAAATTGTCATGAAATGACAACTGAACTACGTTCAGAAATGAAATTTTTTTAAATGAGTATATGAGGAATATAATTTTATGGCACTGTTTTATTTTTGATTACATTCAAATATATTTAAATAATATAATAATTTGAACGGTTAAACGATTAGGTATATAGTAAATGCACATTAAATTACATTAAATGTACAGCAAAAAGGACTTATAAAATTTCTATATTTTTAAAATATTCATTTCTTATATATTTTCCTCACGTAACTCAACTTAAACAATATTTTTTAATACCTATTTTTAATATTCATGTTGATAATGTACGAAACTAGTTTATTACCTACGTTGTCATTTGAACAGATTATGAATTTTAGTAGCTAGCGAAAATTTTATCCGTTTGTAAATTTTTTCGTCTTTATGCAAAAAAACATATATCACAGACAACAATAGCGAGGAATATAATAAAATAAACAATATAATATTACATATTTATTAAGGTTTAATATACCTGGAACACAAATCAAGAACCAAAGTCTAAAGGCAATTTAAATTCGAAGAAGTATTTTAATTCTCTTGAAACGTTATCTTGTATGCGTAAGTACTATATATATATATATATATATATTTACCTATATATATATATAGCTATTTTTCTATATATTTGTGTGTATATTTGTAAATTTATACTTCTTTTGGCATGTTTGAAGTTTGTGATGCGCGCGCACCTAACAGCTAAAAGACAGAAAACTGACACCTAAAAGCGACACCATGAAGTTAGTTGGTAATTGTCTGTCAAATTTTCTTGAAAACTGATAACTATATTCAAGGTATATATATTATATAGTATAGGTATTGTTGCATTTTTTATAATTTGCAAAAGGAACATTTTTTTCGCCACTAAATATGTGGTTAGCTGGAAGAAAATGCTTTGTGGCAATACGCTCGCTATTCAACTAAAAAGTGCCATAAACTAGTCATTCATTACTTTAGCTTAGAACGTTTAAGTGGTGAGAAATTTTCTATAATTTTTGTTTGTTTACACATAACTTTACTTTTACCTACGTTTAAATAAGTGATTTGATTCGTCAAAAACTATTAAAATTAGCACACCTTTTAATTTGTTAAATTGGTGCGCAAAATTGAGTTTGACTAAACAATGTCACAATAAACAATTACAACATGTAAATGGTTACGATCAAACTCTGCTGATTACAACGTGTGTAGTTAGATGTGGGTAATCTACACTAATATTATAAAGAGGTAAAGTTTGTGAGTTTGTGACGTTGTGACGTTGTAGGGGGTAATCTCAGGAACTACTGGTCAGATTAAAAAAAACTTTCAGTGTCAGATAGCACATTTATCGAGGAGGATCACCACGCTAAGAGAAATAGGAGCGAAGCATTAGTGAAGAATGTTTCAAAATAGGGTTTTTTCCTTTTGAGAGTGTCTGATGCGTGTTAGTTAACCCAAAGTAACTACTCCACGCGGACGAAGTTGCGTGCAAAAGCTAGTTTTATATAAATTTTCAAAAAAATAAATTTTGGGTGTGTACTTATGTACACGCATTAGAAGTTATACTTCTTTGGCGTAACAAGATAAAAATCTTTTCAACATTTTTATCTTTCGCCTTATTCTACGTTTGTAGAAAAAACGACACTAACAATAGAATAAAGGTATTTAATACATTGGAGGTTTTAATACAAAGAAATACAAACAAGAAATACAAAGAAACAAAATGTTGACTACAGCTAACTTCAGGGTATCGGTTTTCGTAACGGTGTGCGCGCGCATCGTAAAAATTTACAACCAGCATATTTCCCTAACGCGCCATAAGAAGTATAACTTCAAAAAGGCCTTAAAGATTATGAATAAACCAAATATGGAATTAAGTATCAGATATATCAAAAAAACATATGAATACAAGATATGAGATATATAAACATATCACAAGCAATACCTCGATGGATAAAAGGGAAATTTGAAAATTATAAACTGAAAATTTATAATTTGAATTGAAATTGATCAGTAAATTTTGATTTCTACAATCTATTTCATTTTATATATAGGGACGTACGTTATTTCCACATTGATAGGTTATAAAATCATATTGCAATGTATCAGAAATAATAAAATATAACTAGAAATAATTACTTTGTTATAAGTGCGTGCGAAGTCGCGGAAAGAAATAGTATGTTATAAAATATAGATAATTAAAGATTATAAACACCACAGCCTTTTGAATGTTGTCCAACAAACCACGATTTTAAACTGCTGGATGGACTTTAATGATATTTGGCACAGAAATCGGACATGTAATAGAAAAGGCGTGATACGTGATATGACAACTTAAGTTTCTTAGCAATTTCTCGGAGTACCCTATTGCTACATTGATGTATACGTACGTGTTTCGTTAATATTTAATTTTTAAATACTATTACCAATAATATTATAACTCAAAGGCTGTAGATACGTCATAAGCCCTTCGACAGCGTTTTGTTAAAACTTGGTTAGCTATTTTATTTTTGACGGCTTGTATCTAAGCAACATATATCCATTTATTTTTCACCACCGGTATTGAGAATATGCCATCTTACTTCCACATTTTATCTAAGACAGGTACGATATTACTTTCCGTATGTGTGTGTTATCGTGCCACTTGTTTTCTCAAAATATAATGTAGAAAACTTATCTAGTTTTTTAGTTATAATATCATTCACTATTACAGTGGAATATCATTCATTCTATTTCTACTACACGTTTAATCCCAGACCCCACATAACAACAATGTCATTACAATCAGACTCTAAACGTCATGTAGTATTAACGGTTATTCTCAAGATAAAGGACCCGAAACTACCTCCTTTAAAGGGATGACAATACAAAAGGGGTAATATTAAGATCCCTTACGCGACAATAAAAGCCTATTATAGCTACGCACTTTAAGCTAGTGTGTTATGGTTGAGAGACCATTGGTAACTGTTTGTAAGTTCATAAAATAGGTATGTATTATATATGTAAATAAAAAACCATAGAACAGAAAATAAACAAAATATTCTAGATTATTATACGTGTTATAATAAAAACAACCTGTGTAAAAAACCTGCCGTAAAGCCACGACAGAAGTGAAATTTTTGTATTAAAGGCAAATATTTTAATTTTAAAAATAGAATAAAAAAGCCAACATCGCGCTGTGTCCTCAGGCGGTTACACACCCAAGTACTGACCGCGCCTAACGGTACTTAACTTCAGTGATCGAACGAGATTTTTAACACTCTAGCAACCACAGTGTTTATCCCTACCGTTATTTGTCACACAAAAAGGTTGCCGATCAGAATTTCAAAGTTTCACTAAGAAAATTGTCTATATGATAAATATAATTATTATATACTAGCCGACCCGTGCCCACTTCGTTGGGCGGTAATACGTAAGCGTGGAATGGTTATTTTGCGCTAAAACGCAGCGGAAGCTCTGAAAAGGAAAAAAAATACCTCGATTTTGCAACATTACTCATTGCTGCTCCGCTCCTGCGGGTCTTAGCGTGATGATATATTGCCTATAACCTTCCCTGATAAATGAGCTATATAACACTGAAAGAATTCTCCAAATCGGACCAGTAGTTCCTGAGATTACCCCTTACAACGTCACAAACTCTACATCTTTATAATATTAGTATAGATTATAGATAATATAATTAGTTAATAGCTTCTGCCCGTGTCTTCGTACATGTGGAATGGTTATCTTGCGCTGAGACGCAGTGGAAGCTCTGAAAAGGAAAAAATACACCGATTTTGCAACATTCTTCACTGCTGCTCCGCTCCTATATGTCTTAGCGTGATGATAGCCTATAACCTTCCCTGATAAATGAGCTATATAACACTGAAAGAATTTTCCAAATCGGACCAGTAGTTCCTGAGATTACCCCTTACAACGTCACAAACTCACAAATTCACAAACTCTACCTCTTTATAATATTATTATATTATATATTATAGTATATATAGTATAGATTATAAAACAGAGTCCTCTGCCCCGTCTGTCTGTTCGCGATAAACTCAATAACTACTGAACAAATTTTCATGCGGTTTTCACCAGTAAATAAAATGATTCATGAGGAAGGTTTAATTATACAATTTGTCAAGGTTTTTTTTTATCAGGGCGGGACAACATCCGCCGGGCCCGCTAGTAGAAGAGTAGGTAGTACCTTTTCTCCTCTGTTTGTCAACCAATTAATTAGCTACTGACGAATAAAAAAATGGAAATGATTAGCTTTTCCATACCATCGATGAGTCGAAGCCTTTGTTTGTAAGTGTCTATTCGCCATATTTCACATTCCTTACGTCAACAATTTATAATATTCGTACAATACTTATTACAGTTTTTACCATTTAGAAAAAAAAATACATATAATAGTAACTTTATAAATAAACAGGTGAAGGAAAACTATGTACACCTTTATTATGGGCAAGTTTCGGCCACTGGACGATCACTGGCAACATAAACGTTTTGAAATAGATCCATTTAAAAATGAATCTTTGCTCCCATGAACAGTGACTTTTTGTTATATGTTATACTACCCTTTTACCTAACCTACCCTATTTTGAAACCAGGTTATTATTTATACATTTGACTAGCTTTTGCTGGTAGCTTTTTTTATTGTAGCACGGCAAAGTGACTGCGCCTGATGGTGAGCACAGTACAATCCAAAAACAACGGCGACCACCGAGAGATACGTTCCTCCTCCGGCGGTCGTCGTTGTCATGCGTAAATGTCTCTTCACGTTACGCTTGAAGGACCCCTTCACGTCTCACGCCAATGTAGATTTAACCTATACCTCGGGAACAACTATGTTTTGGATTTAAGGAACCTTATATCCTTTTCTATATCATTAACAATAGGTAAGCAAAATTTTATATTGATCTGTTGATAGTTAAGGAAAAGCGTAACAAAGAACGAAAGTTACATGCGCATTTATAATATTAGTTTGGATAGTGCTTAATAAAATTGATTTATCATTTTCGTAAGTTTAGAGTCGTACCTCATACCAGAAAATGCTAAATTGGTTGAAGTGGAGAATTTCAAAATGGCCGCTATAAACAATGAAAACGAAAACAGAGTAAACTTTTTAGATCATTTGCAAAAAAAGCCTGTCTTTAAAAATATTTTCTAAATATGAATTTAGTTTAATTTTACAATGACATTTAAAATATAAAAGTAAAGTTATATTTTCATAGTGACAGTACAATTTTAGGGTACATTCGAAACTCTACTATTATATATATCTGACAACAATTTGTATATATTCTAACAAGAAAAACCGCAAACGTGGTCGACTGAGTTCACAGAAACCTCTACTTTGACATTTTAGAGCGGTGTTGAATATACTAATGAGGGCAGAATAATTAAATAAACATAATAATTAAATGACTCGTAATTAGGTCATTCAGTGTATTAATATTTTATTTACAAATTGATAATACATACAAACTAGCTGACCCGTGCAAATTCGTTTGCGTGAAATTGGTTACTTACCGGTTCCAATAGTTATCTAATTTCGAATTTTCGAATTTCTAAACTCGAAAAGTCTTAAAAAACTTAGAAGCCGATTACAGCGATTCCGACCGTTTCCAATCTTGACACCAAACAATTCAGGGACTCACTCAAACTCATACATTTGGTTTAGTGAATGACTTACGCATGTGTGTGTAGTCTACGTCAAATTTTTTAACCCTTTTTTAACATGAGATTAGGTAAAAGGAGAGCAGATTCGCCCGCGCACGTACCTCGCCTCTATTTCACCCATGTTGACACATATGCCCTGTCATGCCTAGTTGCAGTACAGTCGCATTCAGAATAGTTTTGTTGTTGTTAATTACATGTTATAACTATTTTCGTTTCTTTCTTTTTCTTGTTTGTATTTGTTATTACGAAGGCCTATCTGCTTCGAAAAATTAAGTTTCTATGGAAGAAGTAGTTTATTACAATTTATTTATTAAGAATATTTACAATAACAGCATTATAACTGAAATAATACCAGCACAATATATGCTACAAGATATATCCCACAGATAGAAACAAATACTGTATATCATTCAATTACAAAACGTGATTACCCAAAACTCACCAACCAGTAATATGCATATAATTATATATATATGTGTATATATTTTTTTAATGTAGCACGGCAAAGTTACTGCACTATACCTGATGGTAAGCACAGTACAATCCAAAAACAATGGCGACCACCGAGAGACACACTATC
>MU159751.1:0-14270 GCA_015888305.1 Antheraea pernyi
TACCGCAGAGAAACACGCAACCGCCGTGCCCAGAAGGGGGAGGGATGAAGACTTCGACAGATAGTTATCCTGTTTTGAACGAGTCGGCAATACGAGCACATCCTTCGCTGCTCTACTAGCAACAAGTCTTTTATTGCAAGAAAACCTCAACACTCTTCAAATTCAACTTCGGAATCAGAAATCATCGCTATAGTTGTGAGTCATTCGGAGGTGGCTCACAAAGGCACTTTACACTAATATTTATTGTACGAGTACTACGAGTAAACCGGATACACTATAGGTTTTTATGTCTACATATTAATGTTTTAAGACTTTGGCGGGATCTTGGCCTATGATTAACCTAAATATGACTATTTTTATTCATAAACCTGAGTTGTTTGGCTCTTTATTATGTAATACGGTTTCATTGTTGTGTACAAGTTAATTAAATGGAAAATAATAACGTGGAACTTCCGGAGATATCACAAAAACCACCTAGAAAATTTTACCAAGGCTTGGATAATAATTGGATTGGTGAACAGAAATAACCCGAAGACAGTAACTGTAAAATAAGAATATTTTTTCATTCATAATGACAATAATAATAATCTAGAAGAATTGGTCGCCAGAATACGAAGAGAACAACTAACGCTACATAAATATTATTCGATTATCAATTGGAATTGATTAAATAAACATACATACAAGTATTAAACAAACATACAGTAGGTACATATTTATTAAATAAATCGTTTCGATTTTACTTCGATATTATATAAGAAAGATGATGAAATCGGCATAACTGTTGGTTCATTTCGTGTGAAACGGACAACGAATAAAAATTGAGGTTCTGAAATTCGTCCATCTTGAGCCTAATTGAACTTGTATAAGGTGTGAATATGAATAAACAATTTCTTTTCTCTATCATGTTTATTTGTCTAATTATGGTCTTCTAAAGAACAGTCATATTTGAAAGTTGGACTTTTTGGAAGTAGTTTTTCGAATTGAACAAACTTATAATAAAATACGAAACATAGCGATTTATATAAAAGATTAATAGCTCTTTTTGAAAATAGATCAAAACTTAAAAAAAAAGTATGTATAAAACTAAAAAAATGCAATGATTTCAAAAGTAAATTTAGTAACTTAGATGAACTTTCTAAAATTTTCTTTTATATATAGTAAAAACATAGCTTAAAAACATACTTAAAATATACTCCAAGTTTATAATGGGCAGCGAGATGTCAGAACAATAACCAAGAGAATAATGAAAAAATATGAAATTCTTACCGCCATACATCTCTTTCTGGTATGCGACTGTATATAGTAAAAACATAGCTTAAAAACATACTTAAAATATACTCCAAGTTTATAATGGGCAGCGAGATGTCAGAACAATAACCAAGAGAATAATGAAAAAATATGAAATTCTTACCGCCATACATCTCTTTCTGGTATGCGACTGATTTAATTTGATATAGATGTAAATCGTCACGTAACTATATATATATAGTGGTGCTACTAATTGCCTCTCGTTGTTACAAAATTCTTGTTTATTACTACTTTCTACTAATATTTCTTCTATTTATTTATATCATATTTATTTCAATAATACTTAACCCTAAATCGTCGTTATACCTTATATAAGCTTAAATAGAATGATATATGTTAATATTGAGGCAATTTAATGCGATATCTGCAAACTAAAGCTACTAAGACAAGCGCCAAACCTTAGCACAGTGCGACACGTGTGAACATTAATCGATATATCATCTCCTTAACACATGCAGTGCCCATTTAAAAACTTGAAGTATATTTTATGTGTGTTTTGATTTAAAAGAAAATTTTAAAAAGTTCGTCCAAGTTACTATAATTTTGTTTTGAAAAGGTTACTTCCGGTTTTATACATTAAAAAAAAATTTAAGATTCGATATATTTTTATAAGGAGTAATTAATAATTGATATAAATCGCTGCGTTTCATATTTTATTGTAATTATTTTCAATTCCAAAAACGACTTCCTAAAAATCCAAACATTCAAACATGACATGAAATGTTCTTTAGAAGCTCCTAAGGGTAATAAGTAAGCTCATAAGGTACTACGGTTTTTCACCGTATCAATTTTTTCCGCAAATTTTGTACCTACCGTATAAATTGCATGGAAGCGCGCGCACTACGGGCAAAATACCGCATCGGTTACAAGATTCGCAGCTACGGAAAAAAATCCGCATGCAGGGTCCCGGGCCTATGCTATTCCCCCCAAATTTAGGGAATAAATAGGTGAAACTGGATTTTTTGGTGGTCTCTATTTTAGAGTTTTTTTATTAACAAGTAAAGATAGACCCTGAGACAACACAATACGGTCAATCATATTTATGGGTTGTCACAGTTTTATTTCCAGTCAAGTCCGCCGTCAGGGAGACCTCGAAAGAGGTACAAACGGCAAACGATCGCCGTTTTATACTCCCTGACGACGTGAGAACTTTGAACACGGAAAAGCGTTCTTCCTCGACTCCAGCCTACGACACTTACCCGTCTGTAGAAAATCGCGATCGTTTACGATCGTTACGTAAGGTAGTTAAATCCCGTATTTTTGAGATCTGGGGCGACAGGTGGGATAGGCTTCTGGAGGACATCTGTCCTTCTCACTTGGCGTATTGGAAACTCTCGCGCGAACGTTAAAGTCAGACCTCAGTACTCCGATGCCACCCCTCGACAGAGACCCCGGGTTGCCTCCCGCGTTCAATAGCCTAGATAAGGCAGAATGTCTTGCGGTGAGTTTAGAAAAACAGTGTTCGCCAAACATTGTTAACACTGACCCTATCTTTATCGGATCGATCGAATCGTCGGTAGGGCATGCACTCGCGTTCCCTCCCGTGTATACCCTAACCCCGGTACTTACGATGAAGTTTCGGCCACCATCAAGCGTCTTAAGCTTAGGAAGTCCCCAAGTCCCGATGGAATCAGGAACGAAGTGTGGAGACTCTGAGATTTCAGTCTCACGTACATGATAAATTAGTTCATATAATCCGCGATTATCTCAACGATAGGACTTTTCGCTATAGAGTGGATGGTGATTTCTCCATTTGTCCTGGGACATTTTTCCCAGTCCCACTGTTCATCCGTGACCTACCTCGGTCTAAAGGGATCGAAGTAGGTTGTTATGCTGACGATACAGTTATCTACAATTCCAGCTGGTGGTCGGACTTTCTTGGGAAGCGCATCAAAAAAGCCGTTTGCACACTTGGTGAATGGTTTCATCGATGGCACATAGAAGTTAATCCTGATAAGAGCGCCACAATATTTTTTGATTCCAGGCGCCGTTCTAACAAACTTAAGCCTCTCGTGCTATACAGAATCGAAATTCCTTGGAGCACTGAGGTCAAATACCTCGGAGTTACATTAGACAGACGCCTCACGTTCGAGTCACATGTCGATAGATTGCGAAACGAAAGCCGCTATGGTCTTGGGTCACCTGGATCCGTTACTTTGTCATAAGAGTAAGATGTCCCTCAGACACAAGCTCATATTGTATAAGACGTGCATCCGCCCTATTCTAACATATAGCTGTCCCGTTTGTGCGCATATGCCAGAGCGATGCTTTAGTAAGTTGCAGATTCTTCAAAACCGCTTCTTACGTATTAGTGACCGGTGCTCCATGGTACGTCCGGAGAGCCGACCTCCACAGGGATCTGGAGATACCAGACAGAGCGCAAGTAAAATCACTAGCTACCACATACTTTCAAAAGGCTGCGAGTCACCCAAATCCGTAAGTGGTAACCGCCGCAAATTATGAGACCGTACCGAACGCGTTGTATTACAAAAGACGACCGCGAAATATTTCTACTGATCCTCCCAATGATATAACGGCAGCGAACGGCCAGTACCAGCCTGTCTCTTCAAACAGAGCGTGTGCACGCCCACGCCCCATAACCACAGATCACGCCGGCATGGTCTGGTAAAAAATTTAAGATTCGATATATTTTTATAAGGAGTAATTAATAATTGATATAAATCGCTGCGTTTCATATTTTATTGTAATTATTTTCAATTCCAAAAACGACTTCCTAAAAATCCAAACATTCAAACATGACATGAAATGTTCTTTAGAAGCTCCACAAAGTTTAGGCTTTTACATACAATACATGAGTATTAATGTATATGATGATAATTTTGGATATACATATGTGAACAAAGAATTATTTAAATAATTTTTGATATACATATGTGAACAAAGAATTATTTAAATAATTTTCGATATACATATGTGAACAAAGAAATATTGCTTTAATTACACGTTTTCGATTGATATGTTTCATATCAAGCCAACCTCTCCTGTCTCTGCCACCTCTCCTCCAAAAGTACTAGAGCACATATATTGAGCTATCCAATTATGAGAGTTCAGAATGATCAGTCGTTCAGTTTCAAAATGGTGATTAAAAAAACAACAGCGTGTCCTCAATTCTTCGATTTCTTAGGGAATTCATTAGTGAAATAGATTAGAAATTTTTTTTTAAATAAAGATCATGTATTCGTTTTATTATACGGAGATAGTAGGTTCGCGAATGGAAAACTTAGGCTAACAAATAAAAAACACAATTTCGCACCAATTTTAAAATCTATTATAATCGCGAACCTACTATCTCCGTATAATAAAACGAATACATGATCTTTATTAAAAAAATATATTTCTAATCTATTTCACTAATGAATTCCCTAAGAAATCAAAGAATTGAGGACACGCTGTTGTTTTTTTAATCACCATTTTGAAACTGAACGACTGATCATTCTGAACTCTCATAATTGGATAGCTCAATATATGTGCTCTAGTACTAAGTGTTATGAGAGTTTATAATATCGATATATTTCTGATCTTTGTCGATTTTATTAAATGTGTCCATTACAGGGACGTAGTCCAACACTGGTACATTTACGTTAATCTCAAAGAGTCAGAACATAAACAAAACATTAGACAGTTTGTAAATAAAGAATATTATAAAACGTAAATTATTACTTTTATATATAATACATTACTGAAATTACCTAATATGAAACGTTTAATGAATTAATTATTAAAAAAAATGCACAAGTATAAATAGAAAAAACGAGCTATTTTTATAAATATATTGATTCTACTAATTAATTTTTTAAGACTTTCGACTTTAGCTATAGAGGTAAGTTTTTTTTTCAGGTGGTGGTATCACTTTACGCTAGTCGAAGAGTCAATAGTGATTGGACTGCGAAGGAGAGATGTTGTCGCCACGCGCTTCCGATCACGACGACGCGGCGGGTACGAATGTAGTCGCCGATCTTGATATCGATTCGTTAATTATACAAATTCAAAACAGACCAGCAATTTGGGATTAAACTTGCAAATTATTCGGTTCGTGTTAATATATTAAATCAGGAGTGTGGGATTAGGTATACGAGAATGTCATTGAGAATTGAAACAACCTTAAGATTGGACAAGAAACTCATTTTTTTTTCCTTAGGAAAATCATTATATTTTATTAAATAGAAACCCTTCATAGGTGTTGTTATTGGATTTACCCAATATTGCTTTCGTTTGTATCCTTTAGGATTGATTAAACTCGGACTATGGTTTTGTAATCCGTGGCCGTGTTTCTTCCACGACGATCGTAATAAGAATGACGAAACTTGCGGAAACGGTACCGCAGTGCGCGGACCAATGTTGCGGATTTTTTTCCGGTCCGGAATAAAAACCGCACCGCAACTAGTGCGCGCTCGCCCTAACTTGACAAATAAACATGATAGAGAAAATAAATTGTGTATTTATATTCATCCCTCCTACAAGTCCAATTAGGCTCAAGATGAACGAATTTGGGAACCTCAACTTTTTCCGTTGTCCGCTTCACGTGAAATGTCCCTGACATTATCATTGGTATATTATTGGTAGCGTTTTACGTAATATAGTTTATTTATTGTGCACGAGTCACGTGGATGGGAAATAACACCACGGAACATACATAGATTCTGACTTGCCGCATAATCTCCCTGGAAAATTCTAACATAACGACCACCATCTTGTATATTCATTGAGATGAACGCAAGTAAACTTGTAAAATAGATACCTATTCGACAATAGGGATAATAATCTACTAGAAGATTGGTTGCCAAAAATAAAATAATTAAAAAAACTGTTTTATTTTTATCGTTAGGTAAGTTCTAACTCAGTACTTGTACCAGTAGTAAGTGAACCTATGTCTGTGTACCTAGTATACCCATTATTTTTTATCATATTCTCTCATTGCGGTTTAGAATTTCATTTATGTTGGCTTCTTCCTCGACCTGTATTAAATTAAAGAAGCCGTATTGGTTTTCTTAAGTACGAATTCGTTTCAGAGTCCTCAAAAAGTTTAATGGAGTTTTGAAATAAAACATGATGTTTGTTTTTCCTTATTTATCTAAATAAAATATATCGACGTATTTTAGCTATGTAACCGATATTTAATAATTGTAATGTGTAACATTAGCTTTTATGTAACAGAAAATTAGTACAAGAAGTGATTTAATCTACACTAACATTAGAGGTAAAGGTAAAGAGGTAAAGTTTGTGAGTTTGTGAATTTATGACGTTGTAGGGGGTAATCTCAGGAACTACTCTCGTCCGATTTGAAAAATTATTTTAGAGATATAGCTTATTTGTGGAGGACGGTTATAGGTTATATATTGTCACGCTAAGACCAATAGGAGCGGAGCACTAATGAAGAATGTTTCAAAATTGGGTTTATTTTCCCTCTTGAGAACTTCCACTGCGTGGTAGCGTTAGCCCAAAGTAAATATTCCACGCGAACGAAGTTGCGGGCATAGATAAGTGTAGTCCGGTGAAGCTGTAAAGACCCTGCAGGGTCAATAGCGTAGTCAGTTCGAGAAAAAAAAAAAAGGGCATAGATAAGTAGATAAGTGTTTAATATTTATAACATTGCATGTTATTTACTTCACGTACGAGAAAATATAAGATAGAAAAGTGATTAAATACTATAAACATAAATTATGCCACCGTGTAAGGTTAATTAGGTTTTATTACATTTGATATATTGAGTCGAATGATATATGAATAAATCTGTAGTTGAGTTTCTGGTGGGGTCTTGGAATGTCATGTAGTGTACTTTATATTTTATTCGTAATCGTGTGTTATTTGACTCTTTGTAATATTGGTCGTATTTTACGTAATATAGTTTGGTTATTGTGCAAAAGTGAAGGGGATCGGAAATAATACTACGGAGCCTGGATTCTGACTTGCCACAAAAACTCCCTGAAAAGTTCTAACAAGACGGCCACCATACACGGCAACCTACTTGACAATGGCAGTGATAATGTACTAGAAGAACGGTTGCCCAAAAAAAAATTGTTGTTGTTTCTTTTTGTAATTTCTATGATAGGTATAGTTTTTAACGCTATACCCGGTTTCTATTACATTATCTTCTTCTTAATTGGTAGATTATAAAAAAATTCAGAAATCATACAAAACATCTACACATTCATGAATCAATTTTTATGTCATTTATGTAATGGGAGTATATTTCATCACAAAGTTGATAGCCTAGGTAGTAAATACCTTGAGAAATCATATAACGATGTGAAAATAATTACTCCTGTGGGTAGAGCTAGTTGAAGGGAAAATTATAATTTCACGCAAATACTAAAGCTGAAACATTGTCGCGAATACAGCACAATACACACAATCTATGTGTAATAACTTAAATCATTCAATCTACACAAATAAAAAGGTATGTTGTTGTGCACGTCATGTGAAAACCACTAAATACAATTCGATCGTTTTTTGGTTTACGTCTTCTTCTCATTTTTCTTGTTTTGACTCCGCAGAAGCACTTGCCAGTGTCAATGTTTTGTTTCAATGGAGATTACAACATATTTTACACAATAAGTGTCGTGTGAATAATTTAAATGTTCCAACAAGATGGTGGATCTCTTGTTAGAACTTTCCAGGGAGTTTTTGTGGCAAATCAGAATTCACTGTCAGTGACATTATTTTCCATTCACTTCACTTATGCACAATAACCGAATTTTATTATGTAAAACACCACCAATTTTACAAAATATATAGTCAAATAACACAAGATTATGAATAAAATATAAAATCCACTACATGACAGACCAAAATCCCACCAAAAACTCTCTGTTTTACTTCATATAAGCTCAGTACTTATTTAAATATAGATTATCAATTCATCTTTATCTATACTAATATATAAAGCTGAAGAGTTTGTTTGTTTGGTTGAACGCTATGATCTCAGGAATCACAGGTTCGTTTTGAAAAATTATTGGTTTAAGTCAAGATGGTATACTAACGGCTAACGGTGACGGAAAACACCGCGAGGAAACCTAAACCTGAGAAATGTCCTTGTAGTACCACCACATTAGGAAAAATAAAAAACTGCGCCAGGCCGAACCAATAGCGTTGCTATATAGCGTTGCGTTGCGTTGAACCAAAAGTTACTAGGTCAATAGCGTAGTCAGTTCTAGAAAAAAAAATGTACAAATCGAAACACATTAGAGATACATACATACGAATAATTATATACAATTGTTGTATAGCTTAAATAACATTAATTTGTTCATTATTTATTATTTTGGTGTTACTTAAATTATTGTGCGGAATTATGTGTAAATAGTAATTGTTTTGACTTACATAGATCGACCTTTAAAAAGCAAAATATCGTTGATATCTATGCATTTTTATGTACAAAGTATTCTAAGGCGAAGTTCTGTCCAAATAAATAGTGGCAGTAGTGGCAGAAGTGTTTATTGGCATCCCTGACCGCATCGACTCTATACGTGATTAATATAACACAGGTTTTTAAAAAGAATACATAAAAAAAAACGTTTTCATATAGAGAGTCCCAGATAACTCCCGGAACACACCAGAGGCGCTAGACGACAGTTTTTCAACGTTAAGGTGGTAGCTAGCCAGACATATTTAGAAAATAATGAATTAAACAACACAAAACTGAATGCCTCTATATCCCATATTCTACAACGGATTTTTAAATAGTTTAAACATATCATACAAGTCTATGATATAGCAGTGATCACAATTGTTCGCCAAACAATAAAGTTATAAGTGAAAATTTCCCATTTCAGCATGGGACTTTGTTTTTAGATCGTTATTCATAATTTACGAAGGACGATAATCCCTACCCCGGAATAAAGGGCTCGGAATGTTATTCTGTGGAAAGGATTTATTAAAAATATTTTTTTTCTAAACCACATTGGTTAATCGCGAAAGACATTACAAATTATAAAGCTGTAGTAGTTTGCAGACATTCTTCCTCAGTACTTCATGATTGTTCTAGAGTTTTCTATATTTTATGCACATTCCTTATTTTTTATGTCATAGGAAGCAAACTGTTGGATCATCTGATGCTAAGTGATCACCGCCGTTCATAGACACTAGCAACACGACGGGAGTTGCAAGTGCGTTGCCAGCCTGTGTTTGGGGGTAGAGGGAGGGGGAGGTAAGGTGGGCCTCCGGCACTCTTACTGAACAAACGAAACGTGTTGCAAGCACTGCTACTTGACGTCGGTGTTTCTGTGAGAGGGTGGTACGACCTCGAGCGAGCCGACCCATTCATAGTGAAACCAGTAATAGCATCAGCGTAGCTCTACCACCTACAAATTACTAAATCTATATTACTTACTTATATTAACGTTATAATATCATCATCACTTTCTTGCACTTATCCGAGGTAAGTAGGGTTGATACAACATGTTTCTCTTTTCCACTCTCTCCTGTCAGATGTCATATCAGTATTCACACTTTATACACATACCATTTTTCTCACAGTCCATCCATACCTTTTTCGGTCTTCCTCTACTCTTATATCCGTCCGCCATCATACTCAAAGCTTTTCTAGTTACATGGTTTTATAATATTATATAGCCTATATATTCACTAGTTCCGTCTATTTAGTTCTAGTTAAATATTAATTCTAATTAATGAGTAATCAATTATCCAATGATCTATTTTCCAAATCATTCAGGAAATATGATTACATTTGAGTTGTAAAATATAACCGTAGGTAGAATTACAATTCGAGGTTTTCCCGCGCCGGTTGAAATACCGACATGTACGAATGAGTTTTACGGTACTCGCATGCACTTATTAATTAAAATTTGTAAGACTAAACTTAAGAAATGATTTTGTAATAAAAATACTATTATATGTGTGAAAAATTTATAACTCTGTATTTCTCGAAGTTTCCAATCGCCAATACGACGTGGGTTAACATGAAGATTAAAGTCAAGCCTTCACTCGGGAAAACACATTTAGATCAGTAGTGGGAGCCTTACAGGCCGGCATTATTGTAACAATAATATTTTAACACTAGAATTACCCGCAGCTACGCACGCGTTTTAAAAAATATATATTAAAGAATTATAAAATTGTCAGAATATGTACAATTATAGAAATGCTCTTTAAAAGCAATTGTAAGTACGACATGGACGCCACTTACAGTAACATGTAACGTGTACGTTAGATATATAAATACTAACAGCGTGCCAAATGAGGTTTGTCATCAGCAACATATTTGGAACCTTAACCCACAATATAACTACCTCAGGCTCACTTACACTGTATAAAGAACTAATGAAACAATAACTTAAAATATTATTATAAAGATTTACGTTTTTATTACATTTAATATACTTTGCCATTATAATTAAGATACTGTAACTATACAAAAAATAAACGCTTGTCTGTTCTGCAAGAAATTGAATTATGGAACTCTTTACGTAATACGTTTATAATCTAAGATCCTATTAGGAAGACCTCTATATCAGTTATTAATAATTATAATGTCGAATTGTAAACAATAAGCGGATAATTATTTCTCTTATTAAAAATAAAGAATGACTTTAAATCTTACTAAATTTTTGCAGACAAAGTCGCGGGTAACAGCTAGTCTAAAATAGAATAACCTCAATTACTTTTTATAAGGCTCGCTATCTACCAGTGAAAGTCTCGTGAAAATCGGTCCAACCGTTTTGGAGATAACATTGCAGACAAAACCGCGGTTAATAGCTAGTCTAATTTTGAGTAACCTAAGTAATCTGCTGTAATTTCAGCTATCTGCGAGTGAAATTCCCGTCAAAATCGGTCCAGCCGTTCCGGAGATTAGCCGGAACAAACAGACAGACTGACAAAATTTTTAAAAATTTACCCTATCAGTAAAACAAAATTATTTTGATATTACATACAGACACCTCATTTTTATTATATGCATAGAATAGAATTGATTATCATGTTAAGACTTCCAATTAAAAGAATTGAACTCATTGGCTACAATAAAGAGGTTTGTGGATTTATACCTATAGGTGGTAGAGCCATGCTGAAGCTATTACTGGTTTCGGTATGAATGTGTCGGCTGGCCTGGGGTACTACCACCAGAGCCACAGAAACACCAACGTGAAGTAACAGTGTTTGCATTGTTGCGTTTCGTTCGGTGAGAGCGCCGGAAGCACACCTCTCCTCCCCTTCCCTCCCCCTCCTTCCAAAGAGAGGATGGCAATGCACTTGCTACTCCCCTGGTACTGCTAATATCTATGGACGGCGGTGATCACTTACCATCAGGTGACCCGCCAGTTTATTTGCCTCATGTGATATAAAAAAATATTATATGTATCACATAGGTGATGTGCAGTGAAATTTACGAATATTTATGACTACTTATGAACACATTATATTTATATGTAAACACTTAACAGCCATTATTATTTGTTCGCAGATCGCCAAAACAAAACGCTTTAGCTTTGTTCTTTTTGGATTGCCTAGTGACTCTAATGTCTAGCCTTTCGGAACGAGTCAGTAGCAATTTACACTTCACAACGTTCCTTTGGCAGAAGTTCTGCCCTTCGTTGATATCGTTTCTCGGTACCCCTAGAGTGGACAAAAATATAAAATCGAGGTTAGTGAAAAAATAAATATGAAATATTTTTATTATTTCACTGAAAGGAATCTAGTTTATTACATTTAAAAAGCCTTTAACACCTAAATATTCGTCGATGTGAAATGAGATTTATATTTAATTAGTGCACACTTAGTATTACATATACTCGTATATATAATTAATACCACATTGCTCTTCTCTATAGAGAACACGATGGTAACACTGTTGATGATTCTGGAAGAGGATCTGGTGCTTTGAATTCAGCTCCAAGCTTCAACAGCAAACAGGCGAAAGCCGTCTACAGGTAAAATAGAATGTTAATTATTTATTTAAGGGATTGTTGGCGCGCATTATATTCAGGTTTCCGAACGCACAAGCATCCCTTCCGCCTTCCTTCCTAACAATCACTCTGTCACTTACGCCACGATCCTTACCGCGGACGCAACAAAAAAAACGATCTATTCATACGCAAGAATTGGTAGTCACCCATCACTACTATTATAAAACATTTAGTGAAAAGCGCATAGACACTAAACCAAATATATAGTGCATAATATATATCGCCGCGAGTGAAGTGAAACCAGCAAAATCAACACCGGTGAGTCCGCATCCCTTATTTCGCAAACACCCCCCTTTGAACCAGCACCTTTACGCACAAGACAGGAATTGTTGAACAAACAACAAATATACAATAAATGGAGCGAAAAAAAAAAAACCAAAAAAAAAGATAAAAACTTCAATCTTGATTGTTTGCACTTAAATATAGCTTGTTACTTTGTAACAAGCGGGATAAATATGAAAATACCAAATTGACCTAGTACTTTCATTTAAATGAAAGATATCAAGTACCTATAGGTAATTATTAAGTACTTATAATTATTAATCAAGAATAAAAAAAGAGTTTTTAACCACTTCAAAATGGGGGAGTTTCTCAATTCAGTTGTATTCTTTTTCAATGTTCGTTACCTCAGAATTTAGTTATTTATTGGGCATTGGTGACTTGAAAGACTATTTTTTTGTTTGAATGGCAATAATCTCAAAGGATTTCCATTTTAATTTCATGAACCCTGGACTTTGAATTTTAAAAACACACCAAAATAAAATGGAATAGGAAATGTGCAGTGAAATATTTAGTTTTTTTTAAAGATTTATACACCGTGAACTAAGTCCAAATTATAGCGTTTATAAGACATTTACCTGCACGAAACTTGAGAATCTTTTAAAACAAAACTGATGGGTAGATATAATCGGATTTGGTCCATTTTCAAATTTAACGCCTCAATTACTAAATTCTACAATGAGCCATAGCAAGGTAGTATAGCGTTTTTCTAAAACTCACGAGTCAGCTGTTAGTTACTCTCTAGTTAAAAATCTATTGCAAAGCACCTTAAAGCGTATTCGCATGACTACGTTTGAAAGATACTAATATTAAAAATTACTTAAATTCGTTTTATTTATATCTATTTGTTTATTATTTAAACTATGTACAGTTTAAAAAACCGTTAACTATATTTAAAATATTATACCGAATACCCGTTTTATTACCTAGACATTTCAAATACCTTGTCTAGTTCATCATCATCATCATCAGCCTATAAGAGACCTACTGCAGGGCCATAGCACTCATAACGGAGGAAGGTATGGATAAAATGACCTCACTCAGCCCTCGACGTTTTGGCGATTTCAAATTCCGAGCAATTTACAGTTATATATTTTTCCACATACAGTAGTGAACATTTCTCAGGTTCAGGTTTCCTCACGATGTTTTCCTTCACCGACAGTGTCACCAATTTAAATGAATAAATGTAAGCGAATTCAGAAAAATACGTTTGTATGCCGGATTTCGAACCTGCGGACAATCGAAATGATATTCTATCGTTCAAGCCACTAGACCACTACACGACTTTATTATCTCTAGTTATTTCGCTTAATATAAAATTAACGCTCGATTTTGTATAATTTGTTAAATACCCTAAATTATCAGATTACTTTCATAAAAATGCAGCATCGCCAACCAACTCGTACGACTAGTGGGCTCGCGCACCAGTCTACGCCCAGTGGTAGAGGCGTTATACCACCGCATACTTCTATACCCACCAATCACACACCGGTTAGAATCACTCCGCAGTGTGCGAGAACTCCTTCATAACCCTCGTCGACTCTGCCAGCTTGTGCTTCTCAGCCAAAGGGATCAACAAGAACGACATAGTGACGACATGGCAATTATAAGACTGTAAGTTTAAAATTTCATAATCTTTTAAGAAGTACTCAGTCTCCATTAGTCGCCAAAATCAGCGTTATTGTAAAAAAAAAACCATATTGAGCTAGCCCTTTTTCTTTTTTTTTACGTAAGGAAATC
>MU159751.1:17188-32989 GCA_015888305.1 Antheraea pernyi
GTCTATGGACGGTGGTGATCACTTATATGTCAGGTGACCCACATACTCGTTTGCCGGCTATAACTTAAAAAAAAGTCAAAGCTGTTAATAACATTATATATCATCATTACCCTTATCCCGCTTAAGTAGGGTCGGCACAACATGTTTTCTTTTTCCACTTTCTACTGTCATATGTCATTTCAGTATTCACACCTTTTACGCACATATCATTTTTCACGCAGTCCATCCATACTTTTTTCGGTCTTCATCTACTCGTATATCCGTCCACAAACATACTCAACGCTTTTCTAGTTACATGGTTTTCATCGCTCCTCATGATATGCCCATACCATGCTAACCTATTACCCCTCAATTTATCTGTCACTGGTGCTATTTTCAAACTTCCTCTGATATACTCATTCTTAATTTTATCCATTCTAGTCACACCACACATCCACCTAAATAAATAAATATAAATATTTTAATTATTTGTTTATGAAATTAAATATTTCAATTCAAATCGTTCACGTATTTAGATAACGACAATTATTTTTAAGCGAGATGCTCGAACAGTTTCCTAGTCTTTAGTCAAATTAAACTAGATCAGAATAAGGACGTCAGATGTTAGAAGTTTTCGCCGGTCGAGTTCCATTTTGGGAGGTAAAATATGTAAATTGTTTAGTCGATCCCCAACAGTCACGCCCTCAGGTGTGACGTTATTCGCAAAATGCAGCCTCCAAAGTTTTCTCGTTTAATAGTGAACTATTGTTCGTTAAACTAGTTTTCTTTTGGACGCTGGTTTTTCTTATAAATGTTTGCTGAAATCCGTTGTTCATGTATTTGTACTTCCAATAACATAGAGTACTGTCCACTACTATTAAAAATCTTAACTCAATAATTTAAAATTAATATAAACGTATAACAGCAATCTGAGCAAATCGGTCGACTATAGACGTTTTTAATTTTATGTTTGAAATTTTCAAGGGTTATACAAATTAGGTAATAAATCAATGAGTTAGGATGAGAATAATTAGGTATATTCGTGTAGATATCAATAAAGTTTTTTTAGTGTTTTGGGACAGTCCAAAATCAATGGCGATTGTCAGTGTTAAATACAAACAATGGTCTCCGTTATCCTTGTGAACCGCAAGTGTCTTAATTCAATCCACTCCCTGAACCAAATCAAATAAGAAATCGTGTGAAAAGTCAATCTGAATGACCAATGCGATGAGAGGGATTAGAAGTTGTTTTTTTTACCGTTGTGTGGCAAAGTGACTGCACTATGTTTGATAGTAAGCACAGTACAGTCCAAAAACTACGGCGACCACTAAGAGATACGTCATCCTTCGCCGGTCGACGCTGTCATGCCGGTTTTTGGCGAGATATTTTAGTTTATAATGTATGTAGTGGTATTTGGCTGGAGGTGACTTTACATGAGTCCGCAGTAAGTAAGGTGTACTAAAGAGTAACAAATCGTCGACCTACTACGACCTAAATTGTCGAAATACTATTCCACATAAATTGAACCTCGCAGCGACAAATAGAGTAATCAATCAAGCGACGATAATAATAGATGTATACTCTATGTAGCCATACGGTACCTATAATCAAATCAAATCGAATCAAAATGTTTTATTGCAGACAAAAAAGTCCATTTGGTTAGTATACACACAACTTGAAACTATTGTTAGTACTTACATCTATAATGAACATGGAATAATCATTTATTATAACGCCACAGTGTGTAGGCGTACCCAATGTCCCAGTATGGGGCTGTCCCACCTGTCTGCTACAGTATTCAGGATACTGTTGGTGCTGACGCGTATCCTACGCATCATTGAGGCAGATCGCTTGCGCATGATGGCGTGATAGCCATCAATTCTCGCCTCCACGAACTTGCCTGAGACGCTGCAGTAGCGTGGCAAGCCCGTCAGCACCCTGAATGCTTTGTTATATTGTACGCGCAGAGCGTTATATGCCCTCTGCGTATAGTTGATCCACAGACTGCATCGAACATTTAGCAAATCTGCTAGCCAACATATTACAGCGGACAGCCAACGACCTGCACTCAAGCTCAATGTCCAGGCTATCTTTCAAGTCATCGAATACCCAGTGACCCAGATACTTGAAATCAGCAACTTTATCCGCACAGTTTCAACTGATGTGTAATTGGATAGGTCTTAGTGCCTGCCTTAAAGACTAGTACCTCACTCTTCTTAACATTGTATTTGGGTCCATGTGCCTCTGCGTACCTTTCACAAATTGTGAGCAGACTCATCAGAGCATTGATCGAAGGGCTCATCAACACCATATCATCAGCATAACTAATATTATTAACGCATACCCCGTTTACACAACAACCTTGAAAAGTATTGCTGAGCTCAGCTATTAAGCGGTTTATATACAAACTAAAGATTCGCGGAGAAGTCAGGCCACCTTACCTCACTCCGCACTCTAGCTTATAGTTATTCGATACAGGAACATTATCCCATCTAACACTGTTGGTCTGATAAAATAATAAAAGAGTTTTTTTTTACAACACTTGTGGTTATTCAAACCTATTGTTTGTAATATTGATGCCATCTTTCGTAATATAGCTTGGTTACTATGCATAAGTTAGTTAAAAGCAATGGCATTGTAAATGAATTAATAGATATTACAAAAACTCTCTAGAAAATTCTAACAATATAGCGACCATTTTGATAGAACTTTGAAGTTGGCAGGAGATTTCTATTATAGGTTATTTTATATTTTATATTATTGTATAGGTGCTACAGGCACGCTGAAAGCCTGAATCTATTACTGACTTCAGCATGAATGGGTCAGCTCGTCCGGGGTAGTACCACCCTCTCATAGAAAACCGACGTGAAGTAACAGTGCTTGCATTGTTGCGTTTCGTTCAGTCAATGAGAGTGCTGGAGGCACACCTCCCCTCCCCCTCCCTCTCCTTCCCCTTCCTTCAAACATAGGCTGGCAACGCACTTTCGACTCCCCTGGTGTTGTTAGTGTCTATGGACGGTGGTGATCACTTAACATCAGGTGACCCACCTGTTCATTTGCCTGCTATGACATAAAATGATAATTGGTAGTGAAAGTATGAAAACAAGATAAATAATAGACGCTAATAAAACATTAAAAATGTTTATGCAGTAAATAACGGTTTATTTGTCTCGTATTTCTGCCCATCAGAGATCGTTTAGTGAAACACGTTACAGCCTTCAATTTACTGAGGACACTAACTGAAGTTATCAAACGAACGTAAGTGCACAACATAACCCACCATTTGCGTACGTCTAGAGTTTGCCAATTTAGCAGTATTCCACAAGCTTTTTATACCATACGATTAAATCAGCGAATAAATTCCTAATATACATTTTTGGGCACTTTATTTTCCATATTTTTCGTAGTTCCAATATGAGTTTTTTTTTTACTAAATAAGACTTATATATAATATTGTTATTTAACTTATGTATAAAAAAGTACTTTACCAAAGAGTTTCGTCAAAAGTACATTAACGCGAGCGAAGCCGCGAGCAAATATTAGAAAAAAAAAGGTAGCGACAATATAAACACATAGTTCCCACGAAATAACAATATTATTTTCACAAGAATTAAGTCAGAGATACCAATTAGTAATATCATGACATATAAATGGAAGTCTCGGTATTTATTAGTGTTTGGTTTAATTTATCTCAAGTATGCTGTACAATTTTAATAGATGGTAGAGCCAGAAGCTATTACTGGTTTTAGCATGAACAGGTCGGCTCGCCCGGGGTACTACCACCCTCTCATAGAAAACCGACGTGAAGTAACAGTGCTTGCAGCGTTGCGTTTCGTTCGGTCAGTGAGAGCGCCGGAGGCCCACCTCCCCTCCCCGTCCGTCTCCTCTCCCCCTCCCTCCTTGTCCCCCAAACACAGGCTGGCAACGTACTTTCGACTCCACTGGTGTTGGTATTGTCTATGGACGGTGGTGATCACTTATATGTCAGGTGACCCACATACTCGTTTGCCGGCTATAACTTAAAAAAAAGTCAAAGCTGTTAATAACATTATATATCATCATTACCCTTATCCCACTTAAGTAGGGTCGGCACAACATGTTTTCTTATTCCACTTTCTCCTGTCAAATGTCATTTTAGTATTCACACCTTTTACGCACATATCATTTTTCGCGCAGTCCATCGATACCTTTTTCGGTCGTCCTCTACTCGTATATCCGTCCACAAACATACTCAACACTTTTCTAGTTACATGGTCTTCGTCTCTCCTCATGACGTGCCCGTACCATGCTAACCAACTAACGTAGCTCTCAACTTATCTGTCACTGGTGCTATTTTCAAATGTTAATAACATTATAGTGAGTAAATTAATTTGAGTGTAAATCATAAGACTATTATTTGTAATATTTGTATAAATAATCTAAACATCACAGAAGACTGTGTACGTATTTAAAGCCAACAAAACGATTTTTAATGTTTGTTAGAAGCTGAAGATTTTTAATTGCATTAGTACATAATGAAATATTGAGATACGTTTATAATAACTAAGAGTTATTCAATTAACTAAAAGCAATCGATTTAAACTCATAATTATACACAATAATAAAAAGAAAACAGATTTTTACTACCTCCACAAACTGTGGTAGAAACGTTTTATTTCAGTCTTGCTTAAGAAAAACCCACTCTTTTATTTTCCTATACTTGCAAATTGTACGGATTAAAGTAAAGCTTATTTCAATTCACCTAAGGTTTAAAAAGCATTAGAATATCGTGGAGCCTATTGGTCTTCTGTGAAGCCATCGAATAATATAAAAGCGGTGTCGTCTGGCCACGGACTGTTGCGCGTTGCCATGGCAACCCACATCGATTGACGTCGCCGGGCGCATCTTGCATCGTGCACGACACAGCTAATAACCGCTTGTGTTTAGCTCTTTGTCTACTACGGAAATTGTACGAAATCGACAATAAAATGTTTACCTTTTGTTATTTCAAATTATAAGAATAACATTATATTATTGTCTATAACAGATAATGTATATAAAGAACTATTATTATGCTTTATCTTTTACGTTTTATTTTATACACTTATCTGTCAATTTAACAACTTGCCTAATGAACTGTATTTACTTATGTTGGCATCGTCTAAGTATATTTAATATTATATTTCGATTTAAGGAAAATATTTCACAGATTGATAAGATAAACCCAATCAAAAGAGTTTATTAAAGAGACGCTAAGATTTGATTGAATTTCCTTGGTTTCTTTTACGACGGTATTTTTGTAAGGCCTCTCGCATAAAGGACCGCCTGGTCGGAATTTAATTTCGTTGGCTTATGATCTTGGAGATGTTTTGAATAATTCCCCCATCACAGTTCTTATTCGGGCGGGCTTAAATAATTATGGAACGAACGTTTTGAAATTTCGTTTAACAAATTTTGGACCGACATTTAATGGTTTCGGAAAGTTGACCGTGGATTTTGATTAAGAATTATATTTCGGCTTTCTTCATTACGCTTCGAGAGAGTAGAAGTTCTTAATTGGAAATCCTATGGGTAGCCCTATCTACATATGTACCTACCTACAATCCCATTTATATATGAATCATTAGCCTGCGATTGGTACCTTGTATTATCTGCGAGTTGGTATATATTAACAAAACGTAATAAAACAATATGCATATATCACTCAGGGATAATGTAGCTCTCTATTTATTTATGTTTTCAAAATCGGAATTTCAGAGAAGTATACTCGCGAATTATACTTCGTTTTTTTATAATAGAGGAATATATTCCATAGATTAGTGTGTTTTTTACTCTGAACACTTTTTATGTAAAACTTAGTTATTTAGTTTACAAAGTTATTTAGAGCATTCAACCAAGTCGGACGTCATTTCATAATGTGTATTAATTTGTAAGGTCAAAACCATGTCTGAATCTTTTTCCATGTCCATAATTTTCTTGAAATAATAAGGACCATCTTATATACAATTTCCTCTATTACACTGTATAAATCGTTGTCTGACGTGAAAATATATATAAATCAAATATAGGTTATTTTTAGTTCTGGTTATTTAAAATATTCTGAATTGTTAAATTAATAGTTTAATATGAAAGTTGTGGCTAATGAACGAGTCGTGAACAATTACTTATAATGATAACCTAACCTAAAAAATCTGACACGGATCGATAAATGACAGAGTAGTCACAATTAAACTTAGATTAATCTAAGATTCGCGAACACTGATCGAGGTGTTGACTTGAAATACAAAGCGAGCGTGAAGTTTTCGGAATTAGAATCGGTTTTCAAGGTGGTAAAAAATCGATTTTCTTGAGTCAGCACGTTGCATTGTTGGCGATCCGTGTGTCGCATTCGACATACATAAGGACGGTGTTACATAGTAATGAATATTGAGAGTACGAGTGTTATATATGTATTTTTTAAATACTTTATTGGTGTTTGGTCACAATTTCATCTCATGTTCAGTGAGATTGTGGTCTAAGACTGTAAAACACTAAATTTGGAGGGTGAGTTTGTAATAAGTACTTAGTTAGAAATATTCAATTTTAGGGTGGTAGATACCCAGGCGGATTTAAGAAAAACCTTACCTTACACTGATTAATAGGTGGTAGAGCCAAGCTGAAGCTATCTCACTGACCGAACGAAACGCAACAATGCAAGCACTGTTACTTCACGTCGGTTTTCTGTGAGAGGGTGGTACTACCCCAGACGAGCCGACCCATTCATGCTGAAACCAGTAATAGCTTCAGCATGGCTCTACCACCTACGATTAGAAGTGGTAAATTTATAGTGTCTATGGACGGTGGGGATCACTTAACATCAGGTGACCCATCTGTTCGTTTGCCTCCAGTGATATAAAAACAAAAAAAATCGAATCTACGTCTATCGACGCGGTGTCCAAATAAAGTATCAACTAACACATCATTGCTTAATACATCCTTCTTAATATTTTTGGGAGTAGAAGAAATAATTTGTTTCAAAAGAATGTACTGGCAACTCGCCAGTTTCAAGTACTTTGTCCCGACCGTACTGAGAAGTATATTAAAGGAACGTGCCAATACATTTTTTATATAACTTGAATTTCTTATTATTTGTATTCGACGCTGCGTAAGTTTGCATTGATACGAGGGGAACGAGGTTTGAATGTCTTACGTTTTGAAGAAAAAACTGCTAGATATGGTTGTGATGCTATGTTTTTAAAACATTTTTTGTTATAATATATAGTTTAAAGAGTCTACATTATTTGTATTGTAGAATTCAGTTGATCTCACTAGAACTTCTCATACAAAATTTCGTTTTTTAATTGTGGTGATGACCAAGCAGTACTCGTAATTGCTCAGACATCGAATTTTGTTACAAAAAGCCATCATAGTCATAAGAAATGAGGACATAAATAAAAACTCAAAACAATTAAATAAATATGCTCACTTTTGAATTGTCATATTAATTATAGTGTTAGTGGCAATATTTTAATTTCAGTATTTGTTTATTGAATTTATTAGCGTTAGTTTGGTTTTCAGATCTATTGGCACACACATACGATGAAATAACTGCAGTGAATGATCAGTACCAGCCTGTCTCTCTAAACAGAGCATGCTCACGCCCACGCCCGCGTAACCACAGATCACGCCGCCGTGGTCTGGGGGTAAATTTCGCTCCCGCACACCAGACTAGGCCCCCCTCGGCAGCAGCTCAAGCCTAGGTCCGTTCCCTCGGCGTGGAGCCCTTGAGTACGCTGCTCGCGCGATACAGTGACACAAAATCTTACATCACTGCGACAACATTACACATATCAACTAAAAGCAATCGATTTAAACTCATAATTATACACAATAATAAAAAGAAAACAGATTTTTACTATCTCCGCAAACTGTGGTAGAAACGTTTTATTTCAGTCTTGCTTAAGAAAAACCCACTCTTTTATTTTCCTATACTTGCAAATTGTACGGATTAAAGTAAAGCTTATTTCAATTCACCTAAGGTTTAAAAAGCATTAGAATATCGTGGAGCCTATTGGTCTTCTGTGAAGCCATCGAATAATATAAAAGCGGTGTCGTCTGGCCACGGACTGTTGCGCGTTGCCATGGCAACCCACATCGATTGACGTCGCCGGGCGCATCTTGCATCGTGCACGACACAGAGCTAATAACCGCTTGTGTTTAGCTCTTTGTCTACTACGGAAATTGTACGAAATCGACAATAAAATGTTTACCTTTTGTTATTTCAAATTATAAGAATAACATTATATTATTGTCTATAACAGATAATGTATATAAAGAACTATTATTATGCTTTATCTTTTACGTTTTATTTTATACACTTATCTGTCAATTTAACAACTTGCCTAATGAACTGTATTTACTTATGTTGGCATCGTCTAAGTATATTTAATATTATATTTCGATTTAAGGAAAATATTTCACAGATTGATAAGATAAACCCAATCAAAAGAGTTTATTAAAGAGACGCTAAGATTTGATTGAATTTCCTTGGTTTCTTTTACGACGGTATTTTTGTAAGGCCTCTCGCATAAAGGACCGCCTGGTCGGAATTTAATTTCGTTGGCTTATGATCTTGGAGATGTTTTGAATAATTCCCCCATCACAGTTCTTATTCGGGCGGGCTTAAATAATTATGGAACGAACGTTTTGAAATTTCGTTTAACAAATTTTGGACCGACATTTAATGGTTTCGGAAAGTTGACCGTGGATTTTGATTAAGAATTATATTTCGGCTTTCTTCATTACGCTTCGAGAGAGTAGAAGTTCTTAATTGGAAATCCTATGGGTAGCCCTATCTACATATGTACCTACCTACAATCCCATTTATATATGAATCATTAGCCTGCGATTGGTACCTTGTATTATCTGCGAGTTGGTATATATTAACAAAACGTAATAAAACAATATGCATATATCACTCAGGGATAATGTAGCTCTCTATTTATTTATGTTTTCAAAATCGGAATTTCAGAGAAGTATACTCGCGAATTATACTTCGTTTTTTTATAATAGAGGAATATATTCCATAGATTAGTGTGTTTTTTACTCTGAACACTTTGTATGTAAAACTTAGTTATTTAGTTTACAAAGTTATTTAGAGCATTCAACCAAGTCGGACGTCATTTCATAATGTGTATTAATTTGTAAGGTCAAAACCATGTCTGAATCTTTTTCCATGTCCATAATTTTCTTGAAATAATAAGGACCATCTTATATACAATTTCCTCTATTACACTGTATAAATCGTTGTCTGACGTGAAAATATATATAAATCAAATATAGGTTATTTTTAGTTCTGGTTATTTAAAATATTCTGAATTGTTAAATTAATAGTTTAATATGAAAGTTGTGGCTAATGAACGAGTCGTGAACAATTACTTATAATCATAACCTAACCTAAAAAATCTGACAGTGATCGATAAATGACAGAATAGGCATAACTAAGGGTGAAATCTATAGAGCGATCTTATCCTTAGCTCAGCTTAAACTCCACTAAGTAGTTACTAAGCGCAATCTTAGGTTTCGAATTTATTGTCTAATTACGCTAAACTTATCTATAAGATAATCTTACTCATAAGATTAACTTTGTTTCCTTTTGGGTCACCTGATGTTAAGTGATCACCACCGTCCGTAGACACTAACAATACCAGAGGAGTCGAAAGAGCGTTGCCAGCCTGTGCTTGGGGGTAAAGGAGGGAGGGGAGAGGAGAGGAGAGAGGAAGTGGGCCTCCGGCGCTGACCTAACGAAACGCAACAATGCAAGCACTGTTACTTCACGTGGGTTTTCTATGAGAGGGTGTTGCTCCTCCTGGCAAGCCGACCCATTTGTGTTGAAAAATAAATAGCTTCAATAGCGCGTCGAGTCTGTAAAATGTCTATAAATGTAAAAAAATAATTGACCCATGCATGTTGAAAGAATGTTAAAAAAATGAAGAATATAAGTAAACCGAGAATGAAACACAATAAAGGATCAAGCCAATGACAATCAAGTAACAATGATAATCAAAAAATTATAAAAATAGCACTGTAACATTCTTATTTTGTATACTTTTTTTCATTCGCATGAGTAATATCCAAGTTTTTCGTAAGTCGTTGAATTTGATGACTTGAACTTAGCTTAGCACAAGCTAAGTGAATGCTAAGCTTGCGACTATGATTTTCAAAATTCTGGACTCGATGCTGAGATAAGTCTGAGTGCGCTCTATAGATTGCACCCTAAGACTTAATCTAAGATTCGTGAACACTGACCGAAGTGTTGAATTGAAATTCAAAGCGAGCGTGATGTTTTCGGAATTAGAATCGGTTTTCAAGGTGGTGACAAAATCGATTTTCTTGAGTCAGCGTTGTTTGTGGTCCGTGTGTCGCATTCGATATACATAAGGACGGTGTTACATAGTAATGAATATTGCGTGTACGTGTGTTATATATGTATTTTAAAGATACTTTATTGGTTTAGTGTTTAGGTACAATTTCATCTCATAATAATTTGGATTTGGAGGGAGAGTTTCTCTCAAATGCAGCTGCCGGAATACACCAATAAGTAGTTACTTACAACTATTCAATTTTAGGGTGGTAGATCCCGTGATAGAATCCGGATTTAAGAAAAGCCTTACCAGCATGTTATGATTGTCGACATGTTCCAATTCAGCCCCAAGGATTCGAATCTACATCTATCGACGCGGTGTCCAAATAAAGTATCAACTAACACATCATTGCTTAATACATCCTTCTTAATATTTTTGGGAGTAGAAGAAATAATTTGTTTTAAAAGAATGTACTGGCAACTCGCCAGTTACAAGTACTTTGTCCCGACCGTACTGAGAAGTATATTAAAGGAACGTGCCAATACATTTTTTATATAACTTGAATTTCTTATTATTTGTATTCGACGCTGCGTAAGTTTGCATTGATACGAGGGGAACGAGGTTTGAATGTCTTACGTTTTGAAGAAAAAACTGCTAGATATGGTTGTGATGCTATGTTTTTAAAACATTTTTTGTTATAATATATAGTTTAAAGAGTCTACATTATTTGTATTGTAGAATTCAGTTGATCTCACTAGAACTTCTCATACAAAATTTCGTTTTTTAATTGTGGTGATGACCACTCACACACAGCAGTACTCGTAATTGCTCAGACATCGAATTTTGTTACAAAAAGTCATCATAGTCATAAGAAATAAGGACAGAAATAAAAACTCAAAACAATGAAATAAATATGCTCACTTTTGAATTGTCATATTAATTATAGTGTTAGTGGCAATATTTTAATTTCAGTATTTGTTTATTGAATTTATTAGCGTTAGTTTGGTTTTCAGATCTATTGGCACACACATACGATGAAATAACTGCAGTGAATGATCAGTACCAGCCTGTCTCTCTAAACAGAGCATGCTCACGCCCACGCCCGCGTAACCACAGATCACGCCGCCGTGGTCTGGGGGTAAATTTCGCTCCCGCACACCAGACTAGGCCCCCCTCGGCAGCAGCTCAAGCCTAGGTCCGTTCCCTCGGCGTGGAGCCCTTGAGTACGCTGCTCGCGCGATACAGTGACACAAAATCTTACATCACTGCGACAACATTACACATATCACCTCCACACACGTGCACGCATACACGCTTACACATGCAAGTGGAAGGGTTTTATTTTTTCCCTTATCAAACTGAAATAGTTTAGAATATTATCCGATACGAAATATATATAAGGGTTGTTGAGGTATGTATGCTTGGTACACATATATGTTTCAACAACTCATATATGTATGAATAGTTATTTTAGCTTAGGTTAGCTCACATAGTTCGCGAATTGCATGTATCAGGCAACAGCCAAAGCCGAGGTGTGCCGCGCACCCTTGAGCTAGTTGTCGAAATAAAATCGGCTGAGTACCTTAAGCGCTCGCCTTAGTAGTCCGGTGAAGCTGTTAAGACCTTGCTTGGTCAATAGCGTAGTCAGTACGAAAAAAAAAATCTATTGGCACACGGAGCAATAATTATATAATTTTTAATAAAGTCTATTAGCCAATCAAACATATGCTGCAAATTATCAATATTACATGTATACAAGCCTGTATACTACACGTCGCTAGTCTGACACAAGCCGCGCAAACGCAATACGGCCCGATCATGCTTATGATGCCCATGACGCGAAATTATAAATTTATCTCCTGACGAAAATACCGCTCCACGCGCCTTAATAAGTTGTCGCTTATAAATAATTTTATCACATTTGAATTTATTTTTCAAAAGAATAATAAATTTCCTGTATAAATTACTATGTTTAACGTTCTATTATAAATTTGTTCAATAAAAAAAGCTACTTATTAAAAATCCGAATTATAAATGTTTATTCTTTAGAAGCGAATAAATTGACGAACAGAGTATCATAGAAAACAAAATTGTGTGTTCACGTTCATAACATATAGAAGTGCTATTAGACTGAATATGAACGAATTTCAAAACCTCACTTTGTTTTCGTTGACCGCATCACGTGAAATGCCTCACGTGTTAAAAAGAAAAAGGAGAATAAGGCTATTTTAAATGGCGCGTGCTTTTTGCTTCGTTTGTTTCGATGAAAAGAACCAACGACCTATGTTTTCAGATAAGTCATTAAGGGAAGAATCATTAATATAAAGGGAATTCTAAAGGTATAACTTTTTCAATCTACGTATTTCCTTTTATGTTTTGGATCATCTATAAAAACGAACGTAGTAACAAACGAGGCCATTTACCTACAAGCTAGTACAATTCTGCCGTAGAAAGAAAAAGGGGCGCATCTGTAGTTTTTATTATATCAAGTTTCATATATATTCGGAATCAGAAGAAAATGGAGCGTCAAATAGTGTTCTTGTTCATCTATGAGCTTTTGTTCACAAATCATCCTTAATAAAAAACGATTGAGAAGTTGAGAAGAAGAAAGATTTGTGTTTTAATTACACGTGTTCTTTTTTCTAAGGTTGGCAGAATATTACAGGAACTCCTTTGAGTATACCATACGTATCTCGTATACCAGTAGGTGACATCTTCCATATGTTTGTCACCACAACACTGTACAAGCAAGAGCCTTGTCACAAAATTGCTGTGACGGTGTCTTCATCTTACATACTGTCATTTTTAATGTATTTTCTTTATTTTGAAACTGTGACCCTGCAAACCCTTGAGGTGTAAAAAAATAGCAGGGTAACATATTTAATAAATAACAACAAAGATCCAATTAATTATGACGTAAAAAAAACAATGTGAACTCATCTCACTCGGTTAAGTAGTAATGAAGGCGTTATTGTTAATATATACTCTTAAAAGATGAGAAAGTAAAAAAAGACAAGAAAAGGTTCACGGACTAAAAACTATAGGTTGGTAAGTCCTTAACTGGTCGTCGGTGGGTCGATAACTCGAACGCTCAGCTCAGCAGGGCTCAAAGTGGAGAATCAGTGATACAGCTGTAGTAGCCACTGAGGACATTTTTATATTTTAAAAATTATAGCGTTTGGTCACGATCACACCTGATGTAGAATGAAAATATAGTTGAAGATGGTGAACATACTAATTAAACCGAGCTGCCAGAACATACTTCTAGGTCCTTGGCGACAGATTTTCAACTCGAAGATTGTAGGGGACGGACTTAGAAAAGGTTGCATCACCAATCCAATCAAGTCAGCCAGAAAGCAGATAATAGCCCACGCAAAGTTACGGGCATCAGGTAGTATGAATATTGAGTCATGGCGATTATTGTGAAAAACATGAATTGACATTGTCGAAATCCATCAACGCAAGGAAATTGTAAAGCATATAAACATCTCTTATTATCGATATTGAGTTCATATTTTGTCAGTAACAGTTGCGATCCTATACCATAGCAATTTATTATTCATCCTGGGTTCCGACTAAAAGCTTTCTTTGTCATTGACGGTCACCTGGGCCGTATTCAGTAAAATGTTTGGGGGTAAATTTATTTATTTATTTTAAAGAAATTTACAGCTATTCATTCTCAAAAAAAAAGTACTAGTAGGTTTAGGTAGTAGGCTTTCTATGAGAGGGTGGTAGTACCCCGGGCGAGCCGATCCATTCATGCTGAAACCAATAATAGATTCAGCGTGACTCTATCACCTATAAAACTTAAATAGTTGTTATTAATGATGTTAGAAGTCATTACATTAACAATAATTTCTTTTTTATAATTAGTTTGATGGTATAAAACCTTGCAAACTACCTTACTGCGCTATACCTGGTTCGAAAATATTAAAATCAGTCGAGCTGATTTAAATACTGCCTTTCGACTCCATTCAGGGCACATTCCTCTGAATAGCTTTTTATATTTAATAAAAGTAAAGTCGTCACCAAATTGTGATATATGTAACATTGTAGAAGATGTATACCATATAATGTCTGAATGCACCCGTAACCGAGTCCACAGACTAGCACTGGAGAATAAAATGAAGGAATCATTAAGATCTGTGGGTGTATTTAATGCCAACCTTGCTTTCCCGACATCTGAGGAAGCAAGAATGCTTTACAGGCTGGTTATGGTTGGAATAAAAAACCGGTAAATTATTGATTGTGTACATTTTGTTTTTTTTTCTGTTTTATTATGTTGTTAATCACTGGGATGATATGGTCAATTTGTGACCAAACCCCAATTATAAATAATATATCATCAATGAAATTTTGGGGTTCTAGTTATATATTAAGTGTAATTATTTCTAATAAGGTCTAGGTTGGTAAATTTTAATGAGCCTTGAAATTTTATTTGAATACGCCCCTGTATGATACATTATTGAGAATACACGTAATGTTCAACCAATACGCTGAATCAGAATGAATCATGTGAAAACAAAAGGTAGTGTTTCAGGGTCGATGCCAGGTCGCGGGCCACCCCTTCAGTGAAATAATGCCATTACATAATGACTCAACCCGCGGTAGTATGCCAATGGGGTGGATTTCGGGGTTTTGAAATTTATTGAATCTTATACCATATGAATCAATTTTATTTTTTACTATTTATATTTACGACTTTTTTCTAACACAAATGTTGTAATGGTTTACGAGGACCAAGTGATTTATTTGATTCGTTATTCATCTTATTTGTTCAATTATCTCATAAAGGTGTTTTAAAGAATGGATATGCCTTATTTAAAAATTAGTCATTCAAATAATAAAATGTCACGTATTTATAAAGGTTGCGACAATGGGGTACAGAGATAGTTACATGAATTGAAATCCGCACATATTTGTCTACCATATTTACCTATAAGGACGTTGCCACATTAATCTTTTATATAAATCAGAAGAAAATTGTTTTATTGTTCAATTTTATATTGATACTTTTATTTATAAATTTTCGATGTTGTATTTTTGACTTATTTTGAAAAAAGCTAAAAAAACAATGATTAGTCAAAAATGGTTCACTTTTGCATAATGCATATAAGGTTAAAATTATCACGAACAGTGACACCTACGACCTCCTAACGGGAATACGTCGAATTACCAATAACCCTGTATAGTAAATACAATTTTCGAGAAATAAAAAAAAGACAAAGCGAACTGAAATAAACGTAACGGAGTAGCGTAGCCGTTTGCTACGGATGTAGCAAGCCGTTTTGGCGTAGCAAAATTTATCTTACATAAAACTTATACTACTGTTTAAACTTATCTCATAATAATAATCATAAATACAGTGGTACAACAAAATAATCCCAAGGAAGGTAGGCAGGCGGCCGATCGTAAAAATTAAGCCAAATCATATACCACAACATGACAAACATGTTGTACCGACCCTACTTATGTGGGATAAGGGTAAGAAGAAGAAGAA
>MU159751.1:37035-78858 GCA_015888305.1 Antheraea pernyi
CCTCGGGAATAGTCCAAACTTGGCTAGTTTTCTGTACATGAATATGACAATATAGCAAGCAAACCATAATCTTGAAGAACTTTAACCGGAACGGTGGTGTCGCTCAAAGAGACACAATAAATAGCCTACCAAAGCTAAAGCCTATAGAGAAATTGTAAGGCTAAATGATCCCAGCAGACTTCGTAACTATATAATAATAATCATAAATAAAGTGGTACAACAAAATAATCCCAAGGAAGGTTAATGTCAGGCAGGCGGCCGATCGTAAAAATTAAGCCAAATTATATACCACAACATGACAAACATGTCGTACCGACCCTACTTATGTAGGATAAGGGTAAGAAGAAGAAGAAGAAAACCGGTAGTAACAGTTATAACGTTTTTATTTCTTCATAATTATAGCGCGTATACCATATACAGTCCTTTAAATAAGAATGAAACTTATTATAAGTTTTAAAAAAATTAGTAATTCTGTGTGTATAATATTATTTTTCGAAATTTTGTAATGAATGTCTGTCTACTTGTATGTTTGGATTTTACTCAAAATCCACTAAACTTAAAAATATCTTTGCTTTGAATTTATCATTTGATTCTATTGTGTATCCTTTACTTTTCCAAATGATGTTACTGGGCATATCACTATTCTTCATAATGTACAGACTATATTTAATTCAATGTCACCCTGAAATACCACGCACCCATGGTGTCGTGTAAAATTAATTGAAAATTGTGTCGTGAGTTGCGATAAATTTATTCATTTTCGTAAAGTTATGTTTACTTATTTTTATTTAGACATCGATTTTTTTAAATGTTTATATAATTTAAAAAAAAAGTGGCAAATAACTTAGTGGCATGATGAAAGCCTTTGATTATAGAGGTTATATATACCCTTTGATAAAAGAACCCTAATAAAGTTAAAACTTAAAAAAAATTTTTAAAACTTATAATAAGTTTCATTCTTATTTAAAGGACTGTATATGGTATACGCGCTATAATTAAGAAGAAATGAAAACGTTATAACTGTTACTACCGGTTTTCTTCTTCTTCTTCTTCTTACCCTTATCCCACATAAGTAGGGTCGGTACAACATGTTCAGTTATAACGTTTTTATTTCTTCATAATTATAGCGCGTATACCATATACAGTCCTTTAAATAAGAATGAAACTTATTATAAGTTTTAAAAAAATTAGTAATTCTGTGTGTATAATATTATTTTTCGAAATTTTGTAATGAATGTCTGTCTATTTGTATGTTTGGATTTAACTCAAAATCCACTAAACCAATTTTTGTGAAATTTTGTACGTAGGAGGCTACATCCTTCCTCAATTGATAGAATACCGGAATTATCAAGCATATTTGTAAAAATGGTAAAAAAAATTAAAAACATTTATTTTTTCATTACAACCAATTCTCATGAAATCTTGTCCAAAAGAACGATGTGGCATTTAAAAATGATATGTTATAAATATTACTATAGTAAAATAGTAGTTTTGTAGGTGGTAAAGCCACGCTGAAGCTACTACCATTGGTTTCAGCATGAATGAGTCGGCTCGCCCGGAGTTACCACCTTACCACAGAAAACGTGAAGTAACAGTGCTTGCATTGTTGCGTTTCGTTCGGTCAGTGAGAGCGCGGGATGCCTATCTCCCCTCTCCATCTCCATTCTGCCTCCTCCTATTCCCCCTTTCCTCCCCCAAACACAACCTGGCAACGCACTTTCGACTCCCCTGGTGTTGCAAGTGTATATGGACGTTGGTGATCACTTAACATCAGGTGACCAACCTGTTCGTTTGCCTCCTATAATATAAAAAAAGTAACAGTAAGTTTAGATAAAAAAAAACTAACTAAAAATAAAACAAGTGCTCAATTGTCAAACAACTTTAATATGCCATTCTACTCGCGTACTTACTCTTTCTGAATAGGGCGTAGTAGTATAATATCTCATACAAAATAATTCTTTGTATTCTTTCGGTTTAGTTTAGTAAAGTTTATATCCCATTTCAAGTATTTTCAATACCATTATTTAATTTCGGATGAACGTGAAGAATACATTTCTACATGTCAATGGGAATATTTTCCTTCTATTCTTCGTCTGTGAATGTTATTATTGAGTTTTCATAATGCCTTTGTCATGGCTCCATTGCAAACCGCGACGCGCTGTGACAGCTAATCAATCCTCGTTTGCTAGCTTCCTGCCACCCCGAAAAGCGTTTTTAATATCGCCATACAATCGAATGGCTTCTTGGAGCTACGACGACGCTGTGGGGAAAAAACAACAATTGGCTTTCAGCGGAAATTATATCGATGCGTGTTATGTGCATCGGTTAGTATAACTTAATTATTTACGTGAAATATAGCAACAAAATGTATTGGAAATTATTTTGTATCTTGTTAATATATATCAAAACTAGTAATATGTTCCGATGAATACAACAAAACATGATGAATAACACTAATAAAAAATAAATGTATGATCTATTCATTCCGTTAAGTTAGAAGAAATAGTATAATTAAAGTATAAAGAGATTTCACCTCATAAATGAAGAGTCCGCGTTATTATTTCCCTGTAATTATGTAACATAATGTGCCAATAATAAAATGTAGAATGAAATTATCTGTTCCCTTAGAGTATGCAATAAATATGAACTAAGCAAAAATACATTACACATAAGTTTTTATATCGTTTTTTGTGGTAAAAATTACGTTTATTTGTACTATGTACCAAGACAGGCAATATATCTAAGTTAACAAACATGTCTTGTAAACGTCTGTTACAAATGGTGTTTGCAATTACAATCCATTTTAACGCTACGTCAAGTGAGATTTTTCTCGTAATATTTATTTTAAAGGCAATGTAATTGCGAGCTTTTTCTGTTACTACAGGTACACGTTTGAAACTCGCATATTTTCATATGTTGAGATAATTATAAAGATTAACTTATAGAATCGAATTTGAGATTAAATATATGTGAAAATTAAATATATGTACGTGTGTGTGCAAACTTTTTATTATTACAAGTAGCTGTTAGGTGCAACTTCGTCTGAGTGGAATTTAGCAAAAAAGTTTTGTTCAGTGTAAAAAAGTACGCATGAGGCATACGTGTTATTGATCATTGCTTCTTTAGTTTATTATATTTACACGGATGCTTTTAAAATAAAATTACCCTGGCTTTTCCCCTCACAGCATCAGTAAATACCAATGAAAGTCGCATCAAAATTGGTTTCGGATTCATTTCGGGGATTAGCTGGAATAAACAGACATACAAAAATTTTAACAGTTATTTTTTTTGTTATAAGTAGCATTATCATTACATAGTATAAAACAAAGGCCCCTACCGCGTCTGTCTGTCTGTCTGTTGCGATAAACTCAAAATCTACTGAACGAATTTTCATACGGTTTTCACCGGTAGATAAAGTGATTCATGAGGAAGGTTTTGGTATATAATTTGTCAAGGATTTTTTTATAATCAGGCCGGGATAACGTTTGCCGGGCCCGCTAGTAGTATATAATAATTTATTCCCCTTTTAATACAAAGCCGTTATTTTGACCTTACTGACAGTTCAATTTTATATACTTATATTTTTATAAATAATAGTTTAAACACATGTGACGAAAGAATGAGTTTCCGTAGTAATCGGAAACATGCACCAGTGTACGTGCATCCAATTTCAACGGCTGACTGTGGACGAATGGATATGGAATAGAAGCTAGCAGTATGCTTCCAATAAATCTGATTCCACCACATACGGCTAGTCTAAAGGTTTACTAGATCGCTCACTCACAATATGTTTTATTTTTACATAAATTAGAATCGACGAATTTGCAGTGTAATGTCTATATATTTTTGTATTACGAATTTACATTACCATGATAGAAAGATAAAGTTTGCATCTTTACATTAATAGTTTTAATACTCGTAAAATGACGCTCGTGAAGCGATATTGTGTAAAAAAAGATAATACAGGAGCCCGTCTAAATTTACTCATAAATCGACAGTGTGGAAACTGTTAACATCTCCTTCGTCTGTTTCTCATCCGATGTTCTTCATTCTTTTTCTAGTAGTTATTGACGAGTTTTAGTATTGTCAATAAAAATATTAGAAAAACTTCTTCTTAATGGTTGAAGTTCAACCACTGGACGAGCATTTATATACATAAATATAATCAACTAGCGGGCCCGGCAGACGTTGTACCGCCCTGATTATGAAAAAATCTTAGACAAATTATAACGTTTCTCATCAATCACTCTATCCACAGGTGGAAACCGCATAAAAATCCGTTCGGTAGTTTTGAGTTTATCACAAACAGACAGACAGACAAACGCGGTAGGTCACTTTGTTTTATACTATGTAATGATTATAATAAATATGTAACTAAATATAAAAAATGGACTAATTCTAAAATATGTACGTTTATTGTTTTTAGGAATATATTACAAAAATAAAAAGAAATATAGTACAATATATATTTTAATGTTTGATTTGTGTTGGTTTTCAGGCAAACAACATATAATTTTATTTAAACGAAGTTCCTTAACGCAGCCTGCGGTATGAGTTAACTGATAGAAATCGTCACGTAAGGAAAAGCGTTATGCTTCCTCCATGCGGCTTTCTCTTTCACTATCCTTTTCTATCGTATTTTGTGTTTGTCTGTAATTGTCAGTTGTATAACCTCTCTGCTGAACGCGTGGGCAATTTCATTAAAATTTATTTTTATTTAGCACGTCTGGCTATAATTGATTTTTCCAAAAATATTAAATGAAATCTTTTATTTGATTCCTTACTTTACGTTAAGGTATTTCGTTTCTGACAAGGGGTTCCGTTGACCACATACGTTTTTTATTCTGTCCTAAATGCCAGACCCACGTCATGTGTTCATTGGTAAAGTGTATGTAGTCGTGGCATATTACTTCTATGAAAACTGTAGAAGAAGTGAATATATCGAATGAATAATCTGTACTGTATATTTTGTGTCCTCACCAACGCAACGTGGCGACGTTCCTGTGGGTGAGTATACAAAAATATAGAGGTATATCCATTCATGAACTATCTCAGTACACCACTATCGGAGTCTTTGTAAATAACAAATAATGTAACTATATAAAAGTGAATTAATATTTTAATAAAACGTATCCATTTTGTTGTATCCTGGGTGAGGATCATTGCCATAGTTACTGGTAACCTTCTAGATTTCGTAGAGTTTTATCTTTGACTAGCTTTTGCCCGTGCCTTCACTCGTGTTGATGTAGACTTGACCTATCCGTCAGGAACAGTACTTTTTTACTAGATGAAAGGTGAAACACCCATTTTTGTACTTGTGGCAATGTGTATGTAAAATTTTATGATCGGTTGAGTAGTTAGGGCGTGAAATCGTAACAATTTTAGTTAAGATATCCCGTTGAAGTCAATATAAGTGTACGTATGATGTTTGCGTCCGTATAATATGCCTCTAAAAATGACTTCTTATTCAAACTCAAAAAACCTTATTCCATTTAGTTTTTTTTTTAATATTAAAAGACGCAAACGAACAGTTGGGTCACCTCATGATAAGTGATCACCACCGTACATAGACACTAGGGGAGTAGCAAGTGCGTTGCCGGCCTTTAAAATGCCTTTTAGGTCCAGAAAAGGCACTTATGACCATTTAAACTACCATCGGTTCGGTAAACATCCCAGTCATCGGGAAGAACTGGCAAGAAACTCGATATAATTTATCTTTTCCTTTTACATAACATATTTTTACCAACATGCATAGTTATATACATAGACAGTTACATTCGTTTTTACCTCATACACAAAGAGAGGCGCCACTTCCAGACGTCATCATCGTTCACATGTTATTTATCTTTCTTTCATATTATAAAGCCCAAGTATTTTTGGTTGTCTGAATGTTAACCTTTAGAACTAGTTAATCAGATCTGAAAACATCCTTTTGCATTTTATTGGTTATGTTTTATGGTAGAAATCACGATAAACTACAACAAGTAGATATAGTGAGCTGTGTGATGCGGCGTAGCGTTGCATGAACTGATGACGGGAAGAAAAGGGTTGAACAGTATATATACCTAAATTATTTGTAAGTAAGAAGAAGAAAAAGAAATATAAATAAAAAATAGTGCGTGGAGTCCCTCCGCGCAGAAGAAGTCAAACTTCATAATGTGGAAATGGAAATAAGAAGGGGTAGAAATTGATTTTTAGTGAAATCATATTGTTTCTTTAAGACAAACTTTATTAACATTGCTTACAATTCACAATTGATCGCATCTTTTAATTATCATTTTCGAGTGGAGAAATATCGAAATCTATAACATTTACAATGGGATTATGATAACTAAAGTAAGATACGAAATGTTTGGTTGTATAACCTCTCTGCTGAACGCGTGGGCAATTTCATTAAAATTTATTTTTATTTAGCACGTCTGGCTATAATTGATTTTTCCAAAAATATTAAATGAAATCTTTTATTTGATTCCTTACTTTACGTTAAGGTATTTCGTTTCTGACAAGGGGTTCCGTTGACCACATACGTTTTTTATTCTGTCCTAAATGCCAGACCCACGTCATGTGTTCATTGGTAAAGTGTATGTAGTCGTGGCATATTACTTCTATGAAAACTGTAGAAGAAGTGAATATATCGAATGAATAATCTGTACTGTATATTTTGTGCCCTCTTGATATTATTTTCGCGATACAGTGACTCACCTACATCACTTGAACACACATATGAGATCATCTCTCTCATACACGTGCACATATATACACATGGTGGGAGGGTTTTGTTTTTTTTTCCCTCATCGAACTGAATCGAATAGTTTTAGTTCGTTTCAATCCGATATACACGTATTCATTTGTGAATCATGCAATTTCGATTGTATGGTTCACAAATGTATATATGTATGAATAGCTTAGAATAGTTAGCTAGGACAGACGTGTCTTTTTCCAGGAAACAGCCCAAGCCGAGGTGTGCGTGCACCCTTGTGTATGTTCCCAAAAACTAAAATCGGCTGAGTGCCCTAAGCGCTCGGCCTTAGTAGTCCGGTGAAGCTGTAAAGACCTTGCCAGGTCAATAGCATAGTCAGTTCGAAAAAAAAAAAAAAAGGGGAAAATAAACTACCATCGGTTCGGTAAACATCCCAGTCATCGGGAAGAACTGGCAAGAAACTCGATATAATTTATCTTTTCCTTTTACATAACATATTTTTACCAACATGCATAGTTATAAATATCCCGTTGAAGTCAATATAAGTGTACGTATGATGTTTGCGTCCGTATAATATGCCTCTAAAAATGACTTCTTATTCAAACTCAAAAAACCTTATTCCATTTAGTTTTTTTTTTAATATTAAAAGACGCAAACGAACAGTTGGGTCACCTCATGATAAGTGATCACCACCGTACATAGACACTAGGGGAGTAGCAAGTGCGTTGCCGGCCTTTAAAATGCCTTTTAGGTCCAGAAAAGGCACTTATGACCATTTAAACTACCATCGGTTCGGTAAACATCCCAGTCATCGGGAAGAACTGGCAAGAAACTCGATATAATTTATCTTTTCCTTTTACATAACATATTTTTACCAACATGCATAGTTATAAACATAGACAGTTACATTCGTTTTTACCTCATACACAAAGAGGGGCGCCACTTCCAGACGTCATCATAGTTCACATGTTATTTATCTTTCTTTCATATTATAAAGCCCAAGTATTTTTGGTTGTCTGAATGTTAACCTTTAGAACTAGTTAATCAGATCTGAAAACATCCTTTTGCATTTTATTGGTTATGTTTTATGGTAGAAATCACGATAAACTACAACAAGTAGATATAGTGAGCTGTGTGATGCGGCGTAGCGTTGCATGAACTGATGACGGGAAGAAAAGGGTTGAACAGTATATATACCTAAATTATTTGTAAGTAAGAAGAAGAAAGAGAAATATAAATAAAAAATAGTGCGTGGAGTCCCTCCGCGCAAAAGAAGTCAAACTTCATAATGTGGAAATGGAAATAAGAAGGGGTAGAAATTGATTTTTAGTGAAATCATATTGTTTCTTTAAGACAAACTTTATTAACATTGCTTACAATTCACAATTGATCGCATCTTTTAATTATCATTTTCGAGTGGAGAAATATCGAAATCTATAACATTTACAATGGGATTATGATAACTAAAGTAAGATACGAAATGTTTTATTATTTTTCTCACTCTGTATCTTTCTATTCTCCATCCTCAGGAGCGTTGAACGTTTAACGTAACAGTGCTTTCATAGCCCCTCCATGGTAGCCTTAAATGTTTAACGCAACCTTGTTGGAAGTCACATTATAAGTTTCACTTCAAAAGTTTTTATTGGTGGAACACATTACTCCTACAAGATAAATAAAGAAAACATACATATAGTTTATTAGAAATGTCCAACAATAACACCCGTATTCAGCTACATGCTGCAGTACAACTGAGTACTTCAACAACGGTTCAGCGCTCTTTCACTCCACAATTGCGGCTCTAATTCTATGCTATATCGCATTCAACTGTACCACACCCTTGTATTTACAAATCATGCAGTTATATTGTGATTTGGCAACGTCGCGCGTGAATACGTTTATCCTATGTGCATTGTAATTGACAAATTACCTCATGCACTGATCAAATTGCGACGTTGCCAAACTTAACAGCATGGTCTCTAAGTAAAGAAAATACTGCCAGATAAACGATAAATAAAAGTAGGTGGACTTCTTTTATGTACTGATGTACTCTGTGGACTGAACCAAAATATAAGTTTTAGTGTGCTTTATTATCTGTGCCTGCGGTTATTCATGCATAGTCTACTTAATTAGAAAGATTAACGTTACACACATTAATAATGCTAAAAGAATAAAGATTTTACAGCTTCAAATTTATGTAAACACAATTCACATTTTTGCCGTAGCGAAATAACATAACTATAATTCGAGTGATGAAGGCGTTACTTTACGGAAATCCATCAGTAAATATAATGGACGTTATTTTTCACTTCCGCCTGGAATCGATTGACTGCCGCCATTTCAAACTGTAACAAAGACCATTTGATTTTATTTGAGCAACGTGTACCTAACTGAAAAAGTTAAATCGGAAACTAAGAAACAGCGCAATATCATTATTTATTACATAGTATAAAACAAAGTCCCCTACCGCGTCTGTCTGTCTGTTCGCGATAAACTCAAAAACTACCGAACGGATTTTCATGCGGATTTCACCTGTGGATAGAGTAATTCATGACGAACGTTTTAGTGTCAAGGATTTTTTTATAATTAGGGCTTGACAACGTCTGGCCGGCTCGCTAGCTAGTAACTAAAGTGCTAGTACCTAGTTTTCAGTTGGTTTTCGTGTACTTTTAAATTTTAACGTTTGACCCTCTCTCACAACTGACCTAATGTTAAATAACGGTATGGTCTAAGATGGTAAACTCGCTAAAACGGAGTGGCTCTCAAATGTACCTGTTGGAGTACAGCTATAAGTACTTGACTACACATTTTTAGCTGGAGGGTTTACAATAAACCCTACTACCATACAATGCCAGGAGTTCTTTTGAGCTCATTCTTAAAAATTCATTCGAACCAACGTCTATCATACATGCCATGCGATATATATACTGTGCCATCATCGCTTGCTATAATAAGGAAGTTTTTACGAATTAATTATGTGGTTCTATCACTTCCGCCTGGAATCGATTGACCGCCGCCATTTCAAACTGTACAACAAAGAACATTTGATTTTATTAAAGCAACGTGTACCTATCTGAAAAACTTAAATCGGAAACTAAGAAACAGCGAAATATCTACTGTGCCATTATCGCTTACTATAATAATTAAGTTTTTACGAATTAATTATGTGGTTCTATTGGTTTTGCCATAATTTATATTGCCCGGTCAGTATAAATAATATTCTGGTTAAGCTCTTGGCTTATAACATATATTACAGATAGTATGTATGTGTTATCACGTCTGGTGGCGGGGACGTCACGTTCGCTGCCTGTAAAATGGACAGCACTTCGCTCTCACATAACTCTTTTTAATGATTCGAAAACTCGTGAACTTTTACGTTGAGGGTACCAACATTTTAAACGGTACGAATTTGTGATTATTTTTGTGGAATAAAATGGAGTAAAACGAGGACTGTAAATTTAAAAGACTATCATTTGATTCCTGTTTATAGAATCTATAAATAAGTAGTCGAATATAAATAAATTTAGTACATATTTCTTCTCTGTTCATTAACCAATTTTCTTTATAATTTTATTTAGTAGTTATCTTAATAATAAGACTTGAGACACCCAAGCCAACCTGTGGAATAAAATGGAGTAAAACGAGGACTGAAAATTTAAATGACTATCATGTGGTTCATGTTTATAGAATCTATAAATAAGTAGTGGAATGTAAATAAATTTAGTCCATATTTCTTCTCTGTTTGTTAACCAATTTTCTTTATAATTTTTTTTAGTAGTTATTATCGATTTTTAGTGTTATCGTGGTATTTTTTTACCATCGACGATTCAAAGCCCTTTTTAAGAAGTCTCTATTTTTCATACTTCTCTAATAATCAATACATAATAAGACTTGAGACACCCAAGCCAACCTCACATGCACGTGGTGCACCCTGTTGAATAACGAGCGAGGCAATATCGAATGTGGGGTGGTAGAGTATTACAGCCTGACAGGGTCGCAACCACCGTGTATATGGCGATGGATAGTGCGTCACTCGGTGGTTTGGCGTGCTACAAAAAAAAATACAATTTTACTATTCAGAAATAAAATCAGAAATAAATACACATAAACTATTTATATGCATGAAGATAAATCTTTTTAGCCTAACTTCTATTGACTTATATTATTAAGCTTATAACTTATAAGAAGTACCTAGCAACATTTTTCCTTTATCTATACTAGTACTGTAAAAGAGATAAAGTTTCAACGTTTGTAGGTAATATCCGAAATTACAAATTTGATTTTATTAATTCTCAGACTATTAGGAAGGTACATTATCCTCGATCTAAATAGACTATATTTAATTCTTATTTATTTTCGATTTGCCGTGCTACAAAAAAAATACAATTTTACTATTCAGAAATAAAATCAGAAAGAAATACACGTAAACTTTTTATATGCATGAAGAAAAGTCTTTTTAGCCTAAGTTCTATAGACTTATATTATTAAGCTTATAATTTATAAGAAGTCACGAGTACCTAGCAACATTTTTCCTTTATCTATACTAGTACTGTAAAAGAGATAAAGTTTCAACGTTTGTCGGTAATATCCGAAATTACAAATTTGATTTTATTAATTCTCAGACTATTAGGAAGGTACATTATCCTCGATCTAAATAGACTATATTTAATTCTTATTTATTTTCATATTTTAATACTCACGAAAGAAATTGCGGACTATTGCTACTGAAATCTAATCTAAAACGATGCCCGAGATTCAGGAAAGGGATGTAAGAGTATCGGCGAAAAGTGTTATAGGATACACTTTGGAGAGTGTGCACAGGAATTACATAATATAATTCCACAGTCTCCATTCCATCAGAGGACGTGGTTGATATTCCTGTAATTCGTACGAAGCGATTTGCTTCCACATTCATTATACGTACCGCTAAGGAGTGGAATTCACTCCCGGCGTCTGTCTTCCCGTCATCTTATAACTTGGGAGTCTTCAAGAGTAGAGTGAACAGACATCTAGTGGGTAAGCGCGATACATCGTCGGCCTCATCGTCACTTACCATCAGGTGAGATTGTGGACAAGCGCGTACCTATTGAACAAAAAAAAAAGTGCTCACGATACGTTAAATAGCAAAAGTGATGCCAATTTATTATGTTCGTTGTACAGTCCATCTTTGCATTCCAATTTAAATCTAATATTATTTTATTAGTTCTTAAAACATTACAACATTCATGCCCGGTTTCTGAGATACTCTGGAATTCACTCCCGGCGTCTGTTTTCCCGTCATATTATAACTTGGAAGTCTTCAAGAGTAGAGTGAACAGGCATCTAGTGGGTAAGCGCGATACATCGTCGGCCTCATCGTCACTTACCTACAGGTGAGATTGTGGCAAAGAGCGTACCTGTTGAACAAAAAAAAAATATTTAAAGTGCTGACGATACGTTAAATAGCAAAAGTGATGCCAATTTATTATATTCGTTGTACAATCCATCTTTGCATTCCAATTTAAATCTAATATTATTTTATTAGTTCTTAAAACATTACAACATTCATGCCCGGTTTCTGAGATACTCGGTTAAACTACCAATAGTTATGGACTCAACAAAATTTCCCATAAGATAAACCGTCAAATGGCCCGTTGAGTTTTACTGATATTTATCGTATGATTGTGTGTTCAGAAATGCAATATGACAAGTTATCGAACCGATAACACTATTGAACAGATAAACTACAATTAAAGTACCTCAGAAACCGAACATCAGTCTCCTACATTTAGTTATCCAGAAACGGTCTTTATTGTAGCTTGAAAAATTGACGGTACGGTACCTGATCCTTACCGTCGGATAACAACAATTGCGACTATCGAGAGATCCATAACTGATCGATAGTTGCCGCCGTTATGGCAGCTCAAAAATCTCTTCATAATATATTTCAATGACCTGAATTTTGGGAAGAGAACACACCGATCGAGAGACGGTCCAATAGCTTTGTACGGTAGAGATGACGTAACAAATATTCTGTTCAAACTGAGCTGGGAATTACCATGAAGTTATGGCTTCGTCGTTTCTACTTCGGAAATACGATAGGATCTTCTCAATCGATAATCGAAGCCTTAGTAAAAAAGAAAATGAAAAGAAAAAAAAAAGTGCATGTGTACTTATGTACACGCGTTAGAAGTTATATTTCTTTGGCGTAACAATTTAAGTCTTTTCAAAAATTTTATCTATCGCCTTATTCTACAATTTTATCTTTCGCCTTATTCTACGTTCGTAGAAAAAACAACACTGACAATAGAAAAAAGGTATTTAAGACATTGAAAGTTTTAACACAAAGAAACAAAATGTTGACTATAGCTAACCTCAGGGTGTCGGTTTTTCGTGACGGTGTGCGCGCGTATCGTAAAAATTTACTCTCATAATTTTTTCCTAACGCGCCAAAAGAAGTATAACTTCAGAATGTACAAAAAATATATTTAAAAAAAAAATATAATTGAAAATAATTCAATGCAAATTAACAAAAAATAAATAAGATACCTATGACTCACACTCATATTTCACTGATTTAATTATCTATTGAATCGATACTTAACAATGAAAATAGATTTAAAAAATGTACGGATTTGATTTTTCGAACATAAAGAAACAAGCTAGAAACAGGAAAGGTCGTGTCATGAATTGTTGAAAAACACTGACGCACACCATCAAATAAAAGTCAAATTAAATCACAAATACTTCAGTTTAGGCCCTGAGTAAGCGCCGAAAACAACCTAGTCATTAAGAAAAACCGGTCATAAATTTCAACTTGCTTTATCTTTGGGTTATGTATGTTTTGTAATAATTATACAGCCCAATATTACTCATAAAATAAATCTTAGGTCACAAAACATATTACTTTAAATAACTCAAACTATAACTAATTGTATGTAAAATAGCAACTTCGTCTCCAATAGAGCAGCTCTCTGATATTATAGTTCGATATTATAGTCTAACATTCGTCGACCGGTGTTACCTTTGATTGTCCGCACTATGAAAAGCCATTTTGCGAGGCAATCGTTATCTACGATCTCGCTCACACTTGCAAGTAAAACTGAGATAGATATATAGAAATAAATATTTTTCAATGGAGTAACAAGGTGGAAACTATGGTGAGTTCACTTGATTTAATATAACGATTTTTTAAATGGACTTCATAAATATCTTTTACGGGATAGAAAATGGACTGCATATAAACCTTTGGCTTTTGCGAGATTTATTTGGCGATATCTGGAAGAATTTATATAACATACTTTGAAGTTATTTTAATATAATATGGAGATATTTTTAGAAATCAATTTTGTTTACTGTTTTAATACATGTCATAAAACAAAGTCTTCTACTACGTCTGTCTGTTTGTCTGTCTGTTCGCGATAAGTTCAAAAACTACTGAACGGATTTTCATGCGATTTTCACCAGTAGATTAACTGATTCATGAGGAAGATTTAGGTATATAATTTGTCAGGGTTTTTGTATTATCACGTCGGGATAACGTCCGCCGGGTCCGCTAGTATTATTTAAAAGAACGAAAATTATTCAAATCAAATATAAGTAACTGATGTCTAATGATTCGATCAATTATTGTTTAAGCGTTAAAAGTAGGATTCGAATCCACGACCCTAATAAATGGATTTAATAAGTCTAGGTATATTGAATAATTCTAAAATAAATAAAGTTAATAATAAAAACAATAATACCCGGTTGCAAAGAAACGACATTTAACGATACAGTTCTTGACGGGATTTTAGTCATGTTGGCTTTTATTTATAACTAGTTACCCGACTCTGGTTCGTATGAATGTATTACAGAAGATAATGACACGAAACTTCCCTCTACATGCATACTTTACTTTACATGTAATTAAATAAAATGGCAACTGAATAACTGAACGTGAATTTGTTAATTTGACCTTTGAAGGTCTACTACGATACTATTATCTTCTGTATCACTCATTAACTCACTTTTTATATGGAAATTTTTTAGGCCAAATTTTTCACTCGCCGTGTGTTTTTTCAAACATTTTCTCTCTCTCTCTCTCATACAAACCTTATTCTGACAATTACAAGGACAATAAAAACAGAATTAGCCATCGTTGCTACTATTCCCAATTAATGTGCGTACATACATTGCGCAAACGAATTTTATTACGTGATTTATATAGACTAAGCTGTCGTGTTATTCTTTTAAGATTAGTATCTAAGAAGTAAAATACGACGTCTATTATTATATTTATACGAGTGCTCGTCTAGTGGTCGAGCTTCGACTGCGATGAAATAGAAAACGTTTTCCAATTTTTTATTGATAATACTAAAACTCGTCAATAGCTACAAAACAAATAAGAAATAGGCTGAGAAATAGAGGTGAGAGAGGTTTTTAACCGTTTCCCCTCTACCTATTCATTATAGATATGTAGATGATACTGGTTATATACAAAATGTTTAGTTTTGTAAACTATAAACAAATAAAATAACAATATAATGGAATAATATTATTATTTATCACATAGTAAATAACATATTTCCTTGGCTTACAATTTCTCTCTAAGCATCTATATATCTGTCTCTGTATTTGAGAGCTGGTGCAATTACCGGAATTTACTAATACGGTCTTGAGCACAGATTGCCATTTAGAAGACGGAACTGAATCGAATCAGCACTGAAAAGGTGAATTCGAATTTAGGTTATTAAAGGCCGATAACTCTATTACTAAGACCTTATAGCTTGAGCTAGAAATTCAGCTTAATCTAGATGTAATAAATTTTTTCTGTTTACATTCTAGATTATAAACGACATATTTTAAGTTGATAAACTAAAACACCCGAATCATAATAATAAACATTCCAGATTGAATCTAAATAAAAAAATCAACGCGGTAAAGGGCTCAATAATGAAATATGTTAATAGGCGGCTTTCAGGTGAAACAAAGGTTTGTAAAGGGCCAGCGGACGCTTCCGGGCTCACAACGGATCGAGTACACCCACCCTAACAGATACAGTAAGCAAAGACTAAATAAATATACAGACTGTATTATTATTTATTATCAATGTATTAATAGTAAAAGTGCATAGAAATAACATTTGTATGAGAAAGAAGTGGTTTCCAAGCATTAAAATATCATGGATATCTTTAGTGACTCGTTCTGCATCTTCAATGAAAGGGCAATATTGTTGCTAAGGGATATAAGTTTTAGCTCATTTGTAAATTATATCTGCATCGTATTTTTGGATTGATACTGTCTTTTCATTTTGCCACATTTCTTTTGTGATATTTAAGAATATTGTTAACTTATATCTATTTATCTTTGTAATAGTTTGATTGAGATTGTCTACCATATAGTGTACGCTGTGGCAGCTTTTAAATGCCAACGTGCCTATAGATTGTTCATATATAGTGTTGATTCATGTTTAGTATATTGGTCGCTAGCTGCCTTAAAACAAATAAATAAATCACCCTAACTAGCATTATAAATGTGAAATCTATTCGTTTGTTACGCTTTCATGCCGTAATTGTTTAACATCGTCATGGAATTTTACATTACATACACATTGTCAGGGATATAGTATAGGATATAGAGTAATTTTCATTCAGTGAAAAGCTGATATGTCCAACTCTATATTAATGCAAGCGAAGCCTCGAACAAAAGCTAATGTATTTAAATACACTATCTAATACCCGCCCGCTTCCGTGGATATGAAAAAAGATGCCAGTGTGTCAATAGAATCCATTAAAAAATTCGCCTGAAAATAAAGTAGATGGATCTACGAAAAATACTCGAAGTCGATCACTGGAATCTACGAATTATTAACCCATTTCATAATGGCAGAATGAAGAGGATTGGTTTCCAAATTAGGAGAAAGAAAAAAATAAGCTGACAAGTCTCTGTCTTAAAAAGTTTTGTTATTTTGTCACCGTTTATTTATTTTGTTAGTTTTTAATTTAATGAAGTTCTGAAAATATTACCTACCATTTAAATTTTAAGCAACTGTTAGATATACGTTTTACTTAGTTTGTATGTGGGAGGTTTATACATTACCTTTTTTATTATTAAATTAAGTTTATAAATAACTAGTTGGCTCGGCAGACGTTGTCGCACCCTGATTATAAACAAAATCCTAAATAAATTATACCCCAAAACCTTCCTCATGAATCACTTTATCCACTGGTGAAAATCCGTTCAGTAGTTTTTGAGGTTATCGCGAACAAAGAGACAGACAGACGCGGTAGGGGACTTTGTTTTATACTATGTAATGATATATTAAATACGAACATTGCCGCGTTTGTGACCTATGCGCCGGAGTTTCTCAGTTAGCCGTGCAACACCTACAAGTTATTCGTGTCGGCCTTTCGCACCTTCCGCAGATAATTGTAGTTACGTGGACCCTATACAATTATACTTAATATAATTACTCGTTATAAATAGTGAACAACTATAAAATGGTAAACAGCTTCATGTTATATGCCTACCTCGAATACATATGAACATACATCTAATACAAAACCAATCAACTATGAAATATATAATTTATCATCTTATCAACAAGATTTTTTTCCGTATAAAGTGTCAATATCATTTTAATCGAGTGGCATGTCTGCAAAACTTTACTCCTTGTCGATTTCGCGTGTTCTTCGCAAAAGGGCGGCGCAGCGCAGGCAAGCTTTGGTCAGTACCCCGCGGGTCGCGTGTTAGACTGTTTGTGTCTACCTCGAGTCTAATTCTCCACCGGCAGTACATTTCCATATCTGAATATTCCACCTTTGTTAGATGAGATGCAATTCTAATTAAAATACTTATTACATATACAGTCTGTGTAAAAGTATAAATAATTTTGTATCCGTTAGATATGAAGAAGAGTTTAGGCTAGACCGCAAGTAAAGCACCGAAGGTAATGTATTTCATATAAACTATTATATTAATTATATGTTTATTCCTAAGTACCTATATAATTAATAATGGTTTAGTTTCAACATAATTATTACAAACTATATCATACAATACAACCAAGGAACAAAGCGACGTTATGTACATAATTATTGTTTGGCCAATCTAACAAAATTTGCACAAAATAAAATAATCAATTTCTTTTCAAGTTACATACATATACTGCTTTCTATTTAACAGAATAAAAAAAACATGTACAACAAATGTAATTTATAAAAATATGGTTTTTACACATTAATAAATAGGCTCTACCTAAAATTATGGAACAGTTTTCTGTTTAAACGTAGTAAATGTAACGATCAATAATTATTACTAAGTATTTAAAACTATTAAGTATTTAAAAAAATTATCACTAGTAATTAATAAGGATTTATTTTAACACAATACATTACTGCTTTTGTTTGCTTTAGTCGCATTAAGTTAATTTTTATAGTTTACCTTTAATTGTATAATGTGTGTGACCCTGAGGTCAACTACCGTTGGGTTTATTATTTGGTGAGTCAGGATATTATCGCTTGCCGAAAGTGCTTCAAATATTATTCTGTATTGACAAAAAATGTTATTTCCACCTAGACAGAGTATAATCAACCCATAATTAATATTTTTATACACACTTTTAATATTATAATAATCTATTTAATAAATATTTCGTACAATTAACCAAAAGTAGGTTCACTACTTACTACCTACCTGTCCACAAATAAGCATGAAACTCCCTTATGGTTACTAAAGTTGGAAATGCTTTCAATATGTATTAAATATGAAGCAATTTATTAAATAAATGTACCCTTTGTTACACTAAACCATCCGAATCGAATTTAAATAAATCTGTGTTTGAGTCTCAAAGAAAAAATGTTAAATGGACATTGCTAATAGGGACAAATCATAATTATGGTAACATTTGGTTTGAATCAATACGAATTATTGTCCGGTGAAGCTGTAAAGGTCTTACAAGGCCAATAGCATAGTCGGTTCGAAAAATAAAATAAAAAATCGTACCAATATAATTGTTAATTGCATTTGAATGTTTACCATCTCCTTTTGGCCTTATCCCAGCTAAATAGGGTGTGCAAGGGCATTCGCAATTCCATTTTTCCCATTCCTCTTCCACTCTCCTCTGTCAATTTCATTTCAATAGATAAATCTTTTATATAAACGTGTATAAAAAATGCGAGTATTTATTGAATTGAAATTGTGTTGAATTTCTCATCTTATCTACCCTTATCTTCTTCGGTTTACATCTACTCTTATATCCGTCCATCCTCTATGCAACACTTGTATAGTTATTTGTGTTACATTCCTTATTACATGGCCATAGTACGTTAACCTTACTCTTACAACTTCTCTCTCACTGGTGCCACTCTCATACTTTCTCAAATATTGATCCGTTCTTATCCGTTTTAGTTACAAAACTTATTCAACATACCCATTGTTCTTTATATAACATGCACTCTTTTTAAATCCGTGCCCTTCCTTAGCGAGCATTATGTTCAATACATCACGACAAGTTTTATAATAATAGTCTTGTATACTCCTTTTATTTTTTTTAACGAAGCTTCTTTATATCCTTATTACTATACAGTCTTGTATACTCCTTTTATTATTTTAACGAAGCTTCTTTATATACCTTATTACTATACTAACCTCATAGGATAATTCAATTATTAGATGTTCATTTTTTTATACAATATAGTTTTTATCGTTTGGCCATAATCTTATTTGATGTTAGGCAACGACGTGGTCCAAGACGGTAAACACGCTAAACTTATACCGTGTTATTACAAAAAAGTTAAATACGTATTAAATACTTGGTTTAAAAAGGTTCCGTAATAAATGCACCGCTATCGCCCGAAGCAAGTTCGCATTATCCTTTTTTACAAGTCTAACCTAACGTAATCAAAGCGAGACAAAAGAGCAAGATGGCGAACATTCAGCGAGCGCGGTGCATTAAATGAGACCTTTTTAAAGCCAGGGTTCAATACGTATTTAACTTTTTGGTAATAACACCGATAGGGATTGGTATTCGAGTGATGCCATTGGAACACACTCATAGGTGCTTAGCGACAGAATTTCAACTTAAGAGTCGTAGCTAGTCAGACGGATTTAAGAGAAGCCTTACAGATGTTTCCTTCACTTAAAGCTAAAGACGTGGCGGTCTAGAGGTTTGAACAGTCGAATATTATTTTGATGTCCGCACGCTCTCGAACCATGAAATGTACCAACGAATTTTTCGGAATTCACGTAAATTTACTAATTCAAATTGGTAACACTATCGGCTGTTGGTGAAGGAAAACGTTGTGAGGAAACCCGAACCTGAGAAATGTTCTTGTAGTACCACTGTACGAAAACATAGAACTTGTTGATTTCTCAGAGTTAGAATCGCCAATACGTCGTGGGCTGGCGTGGTGATTATGCCCATACCTTCCGTCGGGAAGAGTCCTATGGCCCTGCAGTGGGTCTCTTACAGGCTGATGATGATGATTTAAAGCTTAAATTGCTATTGACACTTATAAATCAAAGAGAACATGTCGCTTTAGTTAAGAGTTCTGCACCCAGGAGGTATATCAACTTTTTCCTTGACTTTTAAAATTGACACATATGCTTATTCAACATTTTTATGTAAACCACCTATAGGTGTGTTTCGATAGGCTGCACTTGATAGATAATTTCCCTCAGGGCTTAGCGTTTTTTGTAAGTGGTAGAGCTACGCTGAAGCTATTATGGGTTTCAACATGAATGGGTCGGCTCGGCCGGGATAGTACCACCCTCTCACAGAAAACCGACGTGAAGTAACAGAGCTTGCATTGTTGCGTTTCGTTCAGTCAGTGAGAGCACCGGACGCCCCACGTGGTCCAAGACGGTAAACACGCTAAACTTATACCGTGTTATTACAAAAAAGTTAAATACGTATTAAATACTTGGTTTAAAAAGGTTCCGTAATAAATGCACCGCTATCGCCCGAAGCAAGTTCGCATTATCCTTTTTTACAAGTCTAACCTAACGTAATCAAAGCGAGACAAAAGAGCAAGATGGCGAACATTCAGCGAGCGCGGTGCATTAAATGAGACCTTTTTAAAGCCAGGGTTCAATACGTATTTAACTTTTTGGTAATAACACCGATAGGGATTGGTATTCGAGTGATGCCATTGGAACACACTCATAGGTGCTTAGCGACAGAATTTCAACTTAAGAGTCGTAGCTAGTCAGACGGATTTAAGAGAAGCCTTACAGATGTTTCCTTCACTTAAAGCTAAAGACGTGGCGGTCTAGAGGTTTGAACGGTTGAATATTATTTTGATGTCCACACGCTCTCGAACCATGAAATGTACCAACGAATTTTTCGGAATTCACGTACATTTACCAATTCAAATTGGTAACACTATCGGCTGTTGGTGAAGGAAAACGTTGTGAGGAAACCCGAACCTGAGAAATGTTCTTGTAGTACCACTGTACGAAAACATAGAACTTGTTGATTTCTCAGAGTTAGAATCGCCAATACGTCGTGGGCTGGCGTGGTGATTATGCCCATACCTTCCGTCGGGAAGAGTCCTATGGCCCTGCAGTGGGTCTCTTACAGGCTGATGATGATGATTTAAAGCTTAAATTGCTATTGACACTTATAAATCAAAGAGAACATGTCGCTTTAGTTAAGAGTTCTGCACCCAGGAGGTATATCAACTTTTTCCTTGACTTTTAAAATTGACACATATGCTTATTCAACATTTTTATGTAAACCACCTATAGGTGTGTTTCGATAGGCTGCACTTGATAGATAATTTCCCTCAGGGCTTAGCGTTTTTTGTAAGTGGTAGAGCTACGCTGAAGCTATTATGGGTTTCAACATGAATGGGTCGGCTCGGCCGGGATAGTACCACCCTCTCACAGAAAACCGACGTGAAGTAACAGAGCTTGCATTGTTGCGTTTCGTTCAGTCAGTGAGAGCACCGGACGCCCACCTCTACTCTCCTCTCTCTCTCCCTCCCGTTCCCCCTAAAAACAGGCAGGTAATTCACTTGCGACTCCCCTGGTGTTGTTAGTGTCAATGGGTGGTGGTGATCACTTAACGTCAGGTGGCACTCCTGTTTGTTTGCCTCCTAAGTCAAAAAAAATCTTTATATAGAACATACACATTAAAATTTTGTAGTATACAGCGAACATAGCTTTTACGATATTGCATACTCCGCAGCTTTTTATCCATATATGTGTAAATTTTTTGCATTGAATATTCGTTGAATTCGAGCGACTGGTGCAATTTCGCTGGCAACCATTTTTTTTTTGCTAAAAGGGGTTTTTATATTTCACGATGTGTATGTCAATTTAATATTCGTGCTGGTATGAATATACTTTTTACCATATATTTATATAGATATTTGGTAATTTATGATCATTTTCTAAAGAGCTTACAAGGAAGGAAGCGAAAGAACGTTCTCTAATTTTTGCATTATTGCAAATTTTATGTTAACTTAGTCCAATCCAATTCTAGTTCTATCCTAGAAATTGATAAAATAAAGGAAATTATTTTTTTGCTTTTATCTGGATAATTCTGTTTATTGAATGCACAGGGACTCAGTCCGCAATAACTTAATTAATCAGATCTTAAAATAAATCATCAAATAGAGTTATCTTAAAACATGTATAATGATTGTGTCCTGAAGAGTATTATCCCAAATGAAAGTAATAAACCGTTCCAAAAACGCCATACGATAAGAAAGCTTAAATACATATTGTCCATCATTAACTTATATATTATTACTTTTTTACTAACCGATCCGTTTATTTCCTTGACTCATTAATATACCGGTTTCGAACGATACTTTTATTCAAGACTTTACATCTTGGGGTTTTTATGTATATCAATACCTTCACCCCCTAATGTTAGATACAAATACCCTTTATTTTCATTGAAGAGTGGAAAATCCTACATTGGATACCCCGTGCTGCCGGAAGACAGCGGGAGGGTTATGCTGGACTCCTACCGGTTAAGAATCATTCTGCCTCCTCGCGCAATTGTAGACTAGGGTGTGGTCTCACGTTTAGCATGCTCCACCCCTGGCCACGCTCTTGGGTCCTCCGTAGATGGACGGGGCGGGGACCCTCATTTCAAGACGGGGGCCATTCCTCTCTCTCCTGCCATATGCCGAAGCTGCGGTAAGCCGTGCTTCTCGTACAAGGGTATTCCTTTGCGGAGTATTCCTGGAGATTACCTAGGGAAGCCTCTGGTGGTAGATGCCTGCACCTCTACGGCTTCTGCGGCCAAATCTTCTTCTGCGGACAGCCGGAGCACGGTAGCCCGCTCATGCTCTCTTTCCACGTCCTCATTCTGTGAGAGGACGATTTCACAAAAGGCGATAACTGCGTTCCATGCCCTCTTTCCACCGAACATGGAGTTGATCACAGCCGGCAAGATACAAATACACTGTCCCGACAATGCACAATATGCAAATCCACAATCCACAATGCACAATGAATGCAAAATCCACTACTGAGTATAAGCCTCTTTGCCCGTACTGACATAATATTTTCCAAATCTTACTCGTGAATTTTACAATATCGTCAAACCAATAAGCTGGTGGCCATTAATCGCTTTGTTTACTTATAATTGGTCATCAATACATAGACGTTTTTATCCACCTCTCATCATTCTGCCTCGCAACCTGCCCCACTTCATTTAAGTTTCGTGAAGTTCTTCGAAATTTTCGTGCCTTATCTTTTAAATTAACATAAATAAAAACATTATAAATAATAAGTATGAAATTGATCGTCACTTGTAAATTATGGATCAAAGTGATCAAACATTCCATTACAAATTCAATGATTATTTCCTAACGGGTCAATCACAATACTGTTATTAGTAGTCGACGAAACGATCATACGATAATTGTGAACATATTCACCCTATCGTTAATTATTTTACGTCCTGAATTATATATAAAGTCAAACGAGGTGTAATTACACTTGAATTAAGTGAGTAAAGGACAGTAACAGTGCTTCGATTGTTGCGTTTCGTTCGGTTTTTGAGAAAGCCGGAAACGCACTTCCTCTCCCCCTCCCTTCCTCTCCCTCCAAATAGAGGATGACAACGTATTTGCGACTCCCCTGGTCTTGCTAGTGTCTATGGACGGCGGTGATCACTTAACATCAGGTGACCCACCAGTTCGATGGCCTCATATAATATTAAAAAAAACCACCACAAGTCACTACTAACATACCGACCAACATAAATAGTTCTTTAGAATTTGCTTGAAACCCTATGTTATGAGAAGGAAGAAATACAATACACGGGAGGTTGTTCTACAGCTTTAAGTTACGGCAAGGTATGGCTACATCTAACTGATATAAGATCACCCTATTAGGGACCTTGCAATATAGATTTGATCTTCGAAAAATGGTAGCCGTCAGAGAGTAAACCGAGCGTTGGACTTTGGAGAACCAACCATTAGACGGTTGCTGATAGGATTACTCTTGTTGGAAATACCTTAACAAAATTGCCACCAAATAGATATAAATAATTTTAAAGGCAAACACTTTTAAGTCCTACAACCGGCGAATAGATCCTTTTCAAGATTATGGTTACTGTTATGTTGACAATTTACCGTTTATCGAGTCGTAAGTTTGTAGGTCTTAACTTTTTTAAATCTGGGTATTGTACTTCTTTCAATGTAAGTATATACGACTGAAACAGCAAAGATTATCAACATATATCATTTTAAATATCCGTGCAAGGCTTAACTGTGAAAACATGGCCGCCATACGTATTTATCACATAAGGAGCATTTTTAACGCTACTGCAATATGGACCAAAAGTTAAAGTTAACAACACCCATAGCTACAAAGGGTATTTCAACCTAGTTCTTGGAAATAGTAAACTGTTCTGACCGGTCTCAGGACAAAAGTCTTGTTAAAATCTGTTTTAGAAACCGTAGGCTATAGAGACCATTAAACACCAGATGGAGTGCAAATGTATTTGTTACTTCGTGCTCCATAAAAAAGTGGGACTTTGATAAGAGTTTCACTCTTGCCTATCTTCACATATCGTTTGATAGAATATATCACACATAGAACCCTCGAGATACCCGGCGTGATATTTTTTTATGTACGGAAACTCATTATGGGTACACATCGGAATAGGAGAGCTCAAAGGAAGGCTATATGATACCCGTATTCACTAACCCAAAACGAAATACACGGGTATCACTTGCTAACACCTTCGCAGATAAGGATACACCTTTCATTTAATTTATGTGAAAAGATCAACGTGAAACTCGTCAAGTGGATTAATGTGTCATTATGTATCTAACAGATTAGTATAATCCCGATCAGGCTGTAGTTGTAATCCCTCACTCCCCTTTCCATAGCCGAACCATGCGCACTGGGCTTCGGAGCCACAGTTTTACGGTAAATTGTATCTGGACACGATTTAAAAAGTTCGCAACATCATATCTTTGCCGTACCGTGAAGCTGTGGAACAATCTCCCGGTCAGTGTGTTCCCCCCTTCCTATGACATGGGGTCCTTCAAGCGTAACGTGAAGAGACACTTACGCAGGCCGGCATGACAGCGGCGACCGGCGATGGATAGTTTGTCTCTCGGTGGTTACCATTGTTTTTAGATTGTACCATGCTTACCATCATGCACAGTGCAGTCACTTTGTCGTGCTAAAAAAAAATATTGACAATAACTTCTCCCCGAAGGAAGACTCTTGATCACTACGTTGATTTAAAACGAATTGATTAATTTAAGCACCTACTAATTTATGGATATACTATATTCTCTTACAACTTAGTGATTCTTCTAGCCTCACGTTATTTGTCCATAATATGAATATACATATTAATTCAATACATAACAAATAAAATCGAATTTAAATTAAAAGATATCATACGCCCAATGATATAACTAAAGGTAGGTATGTTACCTATATTTTGACAAAATAAATGGCACGATAACGCACTCATATGATGTTGCTTAGATACGGGCGGCTTGACGGGGCAGTTATCAAAAATAACTTTTAACTAAGTTAAAAATAAGTTTTAACTAAGCGCTGTCGAAGCGCTTATGACGTGACGTATCTATATAGTTATAATTTCCTTGCATACCTCAAATTAATATTTTACTATTAAATTAATGATCCAAAAAGATATATCTCCTACCAATATAAAATGACAAGGCTTCCAACGATTTACAATAAAAATGCCACTTTAAAAGCACAGGTAACGATACAATGGATTCTCAACTCTCATAGGAATATGAAATATGCCATTAAAATAACAAACACAAAGGATCAAAGAACAACATATACAATCTACATATTTGATCATTTTGTTGAAACCATTTTGAGAAGAATTCCTTTACTAAATTTTCTTTTCATATTTCATATAATCTGCTTACGGGTAGTTCGCAGAATATTTTAATAAGGTACTTAAATCTTCTTATTGTATGAAAATATATACAATTTTATAAATATAATGTATTGATTAAGATGTTTAATTATAAAATATCCCGCCCGCGCCCTAACTATAAAAAAAACTTTATCAAATTATATACCTAAATCTTCCTCATGAATCACTTTGTCTACTGCTGAAAACCTCATGAAAATCTGCTCAGTAGTTTTTGAGTTCATCGCGTACAGACAGACAAATGTGGCAGAGGACTTATTTTTATAACATGTATTGATTGATAATGTTTCCATTCATTTATATAAAGTTTGATAACCCTTCAAATGCCGTACGAATTGTGGAAACACAGACTGAATAAGAAAGATTTTTGTATTTTGTTAATCTTCGTACGTAGATGTAACTAAACATCATAATTATGAGCAGCATTTTTTTAGTCACAATACATTTTAATCCTTTTTGACGCCATTAAGTCATGCTTGCTCCCGTGTCCAGGTTCTCTCGACAATATTGATGTCATCCGACTCATTTCAGCACTTCGCCTGTCCTCACTCGACCGCCAGTTGGTCAGGAGCCTCTTCCCTCTGCCGTGGCCACATTTGATCATATGAGCTACCGAATATCAGGTAATACCTGAATACCGAATATCATAAATTGTAATTTTGAATAAATAAAATTTTACATTAGCTACCTCATTACTACGTACTATGCTTGTGCTTCAATGTGGGCTTCGAAGAACCTACTTACAGATATGCTAATGTAATATGAACCCAAATACAGAATTATTATTGGTACACGGAGCCGCTATTAGCTAGCTATAAATTGTAATTTACTATGTATGTACTATGCTTGTGCTTCAATGTGGGCTTCGAAGAACCTACTTACAGATATGCTAATGTAATATGAACCCAAATACAGAATTATTATTGGTACACGGAGCCGCTATTTGCTTGCAACTGAATTTATCGTAATGACCCAATTAGACGGCGAGCAGTTGCTGGAAAATGGTTTTAGTCTATAAATGCTTTAGTATTTTGTGTATTTTAAATACTAATTTAATTTCTAAAATGATTAATTACCAATTATTTTGAAAGAATATAACTGAGGCACTTCGTTTCATAATGATGCAAGTCCAATATTAGTCGTTCATAAGATTTTTAGTATTATTTGGTTTCATTATGCTTAAGCTGTCTAAGAGTTCCTAAGCACAAAACCACTGCCTTTCGAGGTAGCTTCAGATACCAGGCCACAAAATGCTGGAACAATATTCCCCCACCCATCCGTAATTCTATATCCTTATTTGGTTTCAGCTCAAAATTAAAAACTTTTCTACTTTCAATGCAAATAACTTAGCCTGTTATTCTACGACTTTATATTTTTATTTATATGTATGTATGTATATATGTATGTGTGTCTATATTTATATATTCATTTTTCCCTATTATTAATTTATATGTACTTATTATCTCATATTTCATATTAAACTTCTATTACCATTCTTTTTTTCATTCACTACACGAAACACCACATAACATTTAATATGCACACCATCTCTCGGTGCACACATAACACTCTGGGTCCCGAGTGAAAATCAGCGCTGAAGGACTAACCTCCAACAGCACACACGCTGACTCGTGGCCCATTTGCTACACACACACACACACACTTAACCATCAATTTGTTTTTTTTTTATTGTTTATATGTATGTTTTTTCTTTTTTTTAATTGTACGCGTTTTCATATTTACTTATGTGTGTTGCAAATAAATGTTTTTTCTTTCTTTCTTTCAAATGTAGCGTCTTATATTCTTTCAATACTATGTTTACTATCCATTTATATAGATTACATTCCAATTTGATGAAATATAGAATTAATAAAAGGTTTTATACACAAAACGTAACATAACATGTACTTTTTGTTTTCTAGTCCTATGCTTTTGAATACAAATCCTTTGTACAATATTCGCCAAATGTGCTACCAATTACACGAGTGCTCGTGTCGTTCGCACCACAAAGAGCTGTTGCCCTTTCATTTCGAAAACAGAGTTTCTCGTGTGCCCTACTTCCGCCATTCCACATGGCTTGTGCAAAATAACATTTTCAACACTACATTCTATTTATTCTAGAGTCTTATGTTTCATCTGTTTTTCTTTAAAAAGGGCTGGGCAATCATAAGAACTACAGACAAAGCTGAAAACTCAAAACAAGGAATAACTGTGCTTTCTTTAGAATTTTTAAATCATTACATAGTATAAAACGAAGTCCTCTGTCACTTCTATTTGTCTGTTCGCGATAAACTCAAAACCTACTGGACAGATTTTGTAGCGGTTTTCACCAGTAGATCATGAGGAAGGTTTAGGTATATAATTTGTCAAGGTTTTTTATTATTAGGGTGGGACAGCGTCAGCCGGGCCCGCTAGTTAAATTGTAAATTATATAAATTTAATAATTTGTATATTGAAATTATTAAGATTAGTCTGTATATCAATATTACATATACACAGGTCCTTATACTGCGCGTTGCTAGTTTGACGCAAGCGTAATACGTCACAAGCATGTCGGTCATGCTTTAATAGAATGTCGCTGAAGCGAAACCAAACAATTTTCTCTTGCCTGAAACTGAAACGCGCCTGAAAGAGTGTTCACTTCAAAACACTTTAGACTGTCAATTATGGGAAACATAAAAGAGTTTGAATTCTATTCGCGTTAATCGCGTTTTAAATCAGCGGCATAATTAAAACAATTGAGTTTAATATGAGCAACGTGATAAATGGAGCGAGCATGTCGAAGTGAACAAGCGCATGATTCCCGTAGAGTGCCATTGAAGATGACGTCGCGTCGGAGCGTAGCCCGAGTACTGCTACAGCCGAGCCGCGTCCTGTCGGCCCGCCATGCATTTTCAGACCGCTTATTTCCAACTCAGAGTTTTTCTTCCATTGTTCTAACACTTAACCTCACTTATTTCAATTAAATATGTACCTCTCCGGCTATGACTTTTGTTTTTGTGATTGTTCTCTGACGTTGTTGTTTTTCTTTTGTAGTTTCATTAAAACTCTGTATATAATAGATTTTTCATTTAAATATAGAAGAAGAGTATATTATCTGAAGGTTGCTGTTGGAAAGATATTAAATTGGAACTTTTTTCTATCGCCTCAATTTTTTTCGTCCTTCTATCGCATGTCGCATTACAGCCGGCCGTGGAGTAAGGGTAAAGTGAAAGGCGCTCGGCATAGCAGCCACTGCCAATATGGCGGCGCCCATGGCTCAATTCAAAATGATTCAATGATTTAAATAAATATTCTGTTCAGTTTTCAAAATATGTCTCATCTGAATAATTGTATTTATTATGTATTCTGAACTCTAATACACAGATTGAAATTAAAATGTATAGTTGGATATGTTGTCTACTACTGATTTCCCGTTATCAATCCCATTTCCCAATTATTTATAAAGTTTCGATTATAAACGCGATTTTAATACCCTAATTCGAATAATTTTCCAAAAATTTTCAGCTAAATGCCTACGATCCGAAAAAAAGTTTCACTTGCATCGTGGTTTCATAAAACCACACAATTTTTGTTTCGATGTTTCTAAATGCATAAAAACTTCATGAACATGAAAATTAGACACAAATATTTGTCGTGGTAATTGAAGTATTAGTGGTAGTGGAAATATATTTATTAGTTTGAATTACTCCCTATATTAAATTAAACAGGAAATTTTGTGAGAGAAGAGCCGTTGGTAACCATTTTTACTCATAAACTTGTGCATATATATTTTAAGAAAATAATAAATAGAACATAATAAAAGTTAAGTCACATTTACAAGTTAAATGGTAACAATATGCACAACTAACTGAAAGAGCGAGGAAGACTACTAATCGTGACCGTGTTTACTCTTCGTATCCAAGGAATTAAAATTCTATTCGATTCGGAAATTTCACACAAAACGACACCATAGTTAAATTCGTTACATCGGTCCCTGGAATAATTAAGTTATGAGCGAGCCGAGCGCTCCGTGCGCCGTTCTGTTTACCACTCTCGCTTGAAAATCGTCACGGTTTATTAAAAACCTGTGTTTTAAATTAAATCGCTTGTTTTCATCGTTTTATTTCCATAGTCTTCGTCAACAAACGATATTGTTTTTTCCACCGTCGGCGAAGTTACGAATAATATGCTATTGTTTTTTTCACATAACCTAGTTCGTTCGTACATATATTTCGTAGATTTATTTGAGTCGCACATTTATTTCATGATACATTACATTAATACACGAGAGTTTTCATTCGTATAATTAACATTGTCTATCAAACAACGTACTCGGGAGTAATCAAATGATGTTTTTAGTAAAAAGAATGATTGATGACATGTGAACGATTGTGACGTCTGGAAATGACGCCCCTCTCTGTGCATCCACTAATAACGAATGTAACTATTTATGTTTTGTAAAAATATATAACATGAAATCATAAACCAGATCGAGTTTCTTGCCCGTTCTTCTCGATATCTGGGTTGTTTTCCGAACCGGTGGTAGCTTTAAATGTTCATTAGTGCCTTCTCAGGGTCTAAATTGAATAAAGGATATTTTGATTGATTTTGATTAAAATCAATATTAAATGAAAATAATCTATATAGGTACTATTTTTTTTTTATTGTAGCATGGTAAAATGACTGCACTGTGTTCAGACAAATGTGTGGTAAGCACAGTGCAATCCAAAAACAATGGCGACCACCGAGTGTCACACAGTATCCATCGCCGGTCGCCGCTGGCATGCCGGCCTGCGAAAGGCTGGATATGCACAGGCTGATCCCGAAACGCGACCCGCAGAAGCGAATCACTATGACGGGCTTTTTCGCCATATACATGGTGGTTGCGACCCAGTCATGTTGCAATACTCTACCACCCCGCTTTCGCCATTGCCTCGTTCGTTATTCAGCAGGGTGCATGCACCACATGTAGGTGAGGTTGGCTTGGATGTCTCAAGTCTTCGATGTTATTCGACACCCTTTACACCCCATCTGTATAACTGTAACTACACCGTGGTTGTAGTCCTTTTATAGAGTCAGTCCTGTTTTGGATCTATATATTCGCTTCGAAGACTATAAAAGAACCGACGAGTTGTACTTTATCGTAGTTATATTGTATCAATACATAGTATAAAACAAAGTCATCTGCCGCGTTTTTTTGTCTGTCTGTTCGCGATAAACTACAAAACTACTGAACGGATTTTCGTGTGGTTTTCTATTATGAGGGCGGAACAACATCCGTGCGGCTCGCTAGTATATAATAATACCAAGAGTGGAAATTTCTGGAAAGTAATTAAAATAAGATTTATTTCACCGTTAACGTTCCAACGAAGAGCGAAGTTTTAAAACATGCTATGTATAGACCTCGTTTCTTTACAATGTTAAGAGCGATAAGATATCAAAGCGTATATATTCCTGTGCATCGATGAGTAGTTAGTAACCTTACACAGTCTTATCTGTTACGAGTTTATTTTTGAAGTTCGTATCGAATTTTATATTGTTCTGGATAGTTCTTCACAGTTCAACAATAGTATATCCATGTACAGGTTTTAACGATTGTGTTTTAACGACAATTATGTCAAACATTTTGCAGTAGAACGTAAGTAAAAAGTAGCTCAGTATAGACACATTGCGATTCAACCATTGTATGACAATATAGTATTTGCTAGTGCACGCCCTGGCACGCAAACAGGCGTAATCCGAATACTTACAATTTAATTTGGACAGAGGTTTTGAATTGCGATCTCATTTCTCATTTCCTCGTTCAGATTGTCACATCTAAACGATAAGGATAGTGTTCGAGATAATTGTTCAACATATTTTCCACCAGACTAGGCCCCCCTCGGCAGCAGCTCAAGCCTAGGTCCGTTCCCTCGGCGTGGAGCCCTTGAGTACGCTGCTCGCGCGATACGGTGACATAAAATCTTACATCACTACGACAACATTACACATATCACCTCCACACACGTGCACGCATACACGTTTACACATGCAAGTGGAACGGTTTTTTCTTTTTTCCTTTATCAAACTAAAATAGTTTAGAATAGTATCCGATACGAAATATATATAAGAATTATTGAGGTATGTATGCTTGGTACACATATATGTTACAACAACTCATATATGTATGAATAGTTAGCTTAGCTTAGGTTAGCTCACATAGGTCGCGAATTGCATGTATCAGGCAACAGCCAAAGCCGAGGTGTGCCGCGCACCCTTGAGCTAGTTGTCAAAATAAAATCGGCTGAGTACCTTAAGCGCTCGCCTTAGTAGTCCGATGAAGCTGTTAAGACCTTGCTTGGTCAATAGCGTAGTCAGTTCGAAAAAAAAAAAAAGTTCAACATATTTTAGTTTGTCGTTAAGTGATGGCGCCACACTATAGTTAGCTCGCGCCTTCATATGGTCGCTGTCCTTTAACGACATGCAACTGTCGATCGGATATCAATTAGCCAGGTGCCCCCAAATATACAACTGTCCTCTTGTCCTTTCGTTGTCTTGGTTGTTTTGTTTAATGTGGTCGTGTTGGTCGAAAAACTGTCAGTTGACATCATTTCTGTAAACGGACAGATATTTCATTTTTGTGATATATCTTAGAATAGGCAGATTATCTTTTAAAATACACGAAGTAGAATTATATTAAATACCTTAACAATGCTTGTGAGCAATAAAAACTGATTTGACGTTCGTGTGTGACTTATAAATTGCTGAGTTGTGTGTGAACATGACTGTTCATGGATGATTCTTTAAAGTTAGTTTTATAGGAGCTCTCCATTGTATCTGATAATTTTAGTATGTCAAAATGGTGAGTTACGACTGAGTTTCTTATTGTTATATATTATATTTGTTATTAAAAAATACGTGCGTGTATCAGCGTACACACGTAAGAAGTGAAACTTCTTTATAACATCGTCTTTCGAAAAATGATCTACTATATTTACAACTTTACAAAAATTGGTTAAATAAAGCTAAATTAGATCAAGTTTAAGCAAAAGGCTTTTGTTATTATAAACATGGATACGAATAGTTCAATTATTTTACCTTATTGTTACTAAGATTATAATAGCATTAAGATTTCATCAATTATATTTCATTAATTATAATAGAATTATTACTATTATTATTATCGTTATTATATATTTTTGAAAATAATGGCTTATAAAATATATGGTTTACATTCCACGGAACCTGATCATTGTGAGCGCACTTTTAGCGCACTCCCTACGTCGATAAAGAAGTTTCACTTCAAAAAATATTCGAACTTATTATTATGATTCCGTTCATGCGATTACAACAAAAGCAGTAAACATAAGACAAAATGTATTTTATATCAAGGTAAGGTACTTCTTAAGACAATTCTTAAAAATATGAACTCCTCAATAATGCCAGGATTTAATTTAATAATTATAAAAAGACAGTTTGTTGATGAAATAAGTTTGTGTTAGACCTTTTGTGTCATTCGATGTCAAACTATGCTAAATTTAGTAGAGTGAAAACTTTAATGTCTGTAATTTAGTTGTGTACTAGTTATTTCCTACGGATTCACTCGGGTTTTATTTTTTCCGAAGTCGAAATTCGTGCCCACTGACCATATCTCTTGACTTACAATCTGTATGGTACTTACTCCATTGCCAAAAGCGTCACTGCCTAATGTTAAATAAGCCTAATAACCTTCTCAATAGCTTACTATAAAAAGTATTTTTGCTCACTGTAAATACATACGGTAGTTCATCGACAAGCTTGTATAACTACATATGTAAATACAATTTCAAAAATGTCATGTTCATATACGCATATGATTTACTCCTGTGTATTGTAAAGTGTAGATTAAAAGGCAGACGTTCATTTGTTTTTCCACCGCACATCGCCCGTGCTCTGCCGAGTGAATAATCGATAGAGTTGGCTGGTAAGGGCAGAACAAAGGCGAGTGCTCTCCATACAGCTACGACCACTCTTCATTCAACTCATTCGCATACCACAGTTGGAATTGGCATGGCACAACAATATATTGCTTTTATTCACAGGCTTGAACGCAATGTAACTTCGCAATCTTTTTTAAATATCTTTTCTAAAATTTAGAGTTTGACCACAACGTCTGATATGAAACGACGCCTAAAATAGTTTATATTTAATTATTTATTTCGAACATTTTCAATAAACATTAGTACTCGAAATTGGATGTAAAAAGACGCCATGTTTTACCACGTAACTTATTTTGAAGGCCTATTGTTAGAATTAGAATATATAATAAAACCGACTACAATTATGAATGAAGTCAGTTGTATTGTTATATTGAAAATAGTATATTGTAATAAAATATAGGCCTTTCTAACTCTGAAGATATCCCTGAACCATTCTAGAATTATCTTTAGATATCAGAATAAACTTAGGAGTAGAATTACATTAGATATTGACGGAGCGTGAGAAAACAGAACGCACTTATCGCTCCAATTATTGTAGGCATCAATTGTGTTCTAAAAACAGCAGTTCTCGAAAACATTGTAAATTGTGAACAATTGTGATAACTTTCCAGAGATTTCCACCTTCCGTTTTATCACTAAATATTATAAAACAAACCTTCCTCATGAATCACTTTATCTACTGGTGAAAACCGCATGAAAACTCGTTCTGTGGTTTTTTGAGTTTAACGCGAACAGACAGACAGACAGACAGACAGACAGACAGACAGACAGACGTGACAGAGGACTTTGTTTTATAATATGCAGTGATGATGAAACCTTAAGTATTGTATTAATATATTAATATTATAGTCTGTAGACGCAAAGAGAGTATAGTATGATGAATATAATAAAAATAAAGGCACTGGTCGATGGCATGGAAAATCAATAAGTTGTGATTAAAAATAAGAAATTCGGTTGACAAATTTGGTTGGTTTCGGTTGAGGTGTAAGGGGTGTCGAATAACATCTAAGACTTGAGACACCCAAGCCAATCTCACCTGCACGTGGTGCACCCTGCTGAATAACGAACGAGGCAATGGCGAAAGCGGGGTGGTAGGGTTTTACAGCCTGACGGGGTCGCAGCCACCATGTATATGGCCAAAAAACCTGTCATAGTGATTCGCTTCTGCGGGTCGCGTTTCGGGATCAGCCTGTGCATATACAGCTTTTCGCAGGCCGATATGACAGCGGAGCCCGGCGATGGATAATGTGTCACTCGGTGGTCGCCGTTGTTTTTGGATTGTACTGTGCTTACCACCAGGCACAATGCAGTCATTTTGTCTTGCTACTATAAAAAAAAAGGAAAAAAGGCACTGAAATGTTTTACCTCCGTCTATTAATATATAAATTAAACAAGAAAATGTATGCTATGTAAGTACTAAAGCTCGGATACAAGGCCTTACAAAATAGGACATAATTTATGTATCTGTCTGTCCGCCTGTATAATTTCAAGGTGTTACCTCCGTCGACTATTCTGTATAATAATATGTATTATATCAAGTGAATTCTTACAAAACGTTTATAACAACAGTTGCGAGTTTATTTACATAAGTAATACCATGAATGTCTATCTGAATGTTTGTGTTTACTTTTTATGGTGACAAATAATATGTATAGGTTTTAGAATTCAACTGCATGTTAGTAAGGCTTTCTCTAAGCCTACCTGTCTAGCTATCATCCTCAAGGTGAAAATCTATCGCCGAGCATCTATAGGATAGGTGTTCCAGAAGTTGCATTTCAGAGCATTTAAATTTAGTGTGTTTATCATTTTGGACCACATCATCGGATATAACACCGGATGAGATTGTGGTACTTTTTTTTTATATTATAGGAGGCAAACGAACATGTGGGTCACCTGATGTTAAGTAATCACCACCGTCCATAGATATTTGCAACACCAGGGGTGGCGCAAGTGCGTTGCCAACCTGTCTTGGAGAGAGGGGAGTGGGGGATGGGGAGGGGAAGAACGGGGAAGGAGAGAGGAGGTGGGTATCCGGCACTCTCACTGACCAAACGAACCGCATCAATGCAAGCACTGTTACTTCACGTTGGTTTTCTGTGAGAGGGTGGTACTACCCCGGACGAGCCGACCCATTCATGCTGTAACCAGTAATAGCTTCAGCGTGACTCTACCGCCTACAACTTATTTAGGTTATTATGCCTAAATACCTATGGTAGCGCATATAGCTCAAACATGTGGTCGACTAACTACGCCTTAGTCGTGCTTTATGGAGAATCTGTTTCAGTTTAACAAGATGGAGTTAACGAAGACATCCTTCTTCTATTTTATTTTTGGCAACCAATTTTCTAGTAGACTATTACTGCCATTGTCAAGTGAGTTACGATATTACAAGTTTCATGATATAATTTCAATGAACTAACAAGATGGTGGCCATCTTGTTAGAACTGTCCTGGGAATTTTTGTCGCAAGTCAGAATCCATGCTCCGTGGCATTATTCCTGATCCACTTCACTTATGCACAATGACCAAACTATATTACGTAAAGCATCACCAACCTTACACAATATAGAGCCTAATGACACAAGATTATAGATAAAATATAAAGACCACTATATGGCATTCCAAGATCCCGTCAAAAACTCAGAAGACAGTCTTAATGCTTCCTTTCAAGACTCGACTCATATACACAAATAAATAAACATAACAAATAAATACCAAAGAGCTTTTATGCAGTAATTTACTTCAAACAAAGCAAGAAATTACTGCTAACGTCACAGAGCACTAAATAAACACGCTCACACAAAAATAGAGGCAACATCTATGGTCGCGGACGGTTACATAATTACTCCGAGACTACATGACTATAAAAAATAATTTGTTTGGCAAATTATTTGCGACTAGCTTTCGCTCACGGATTTGTTCGCGTTAATGTAGATTGTTGCTTTCCTACGGTACCCTATGTCCTGTTTATTGTACCCTTCAAAATATATATGCAACATTTCATGTCAAAAGGTTACAAGCAAACAAACTCACATTCACATTTATAATATTAGTAAAGATATAAGTGATCATTATAATGATCTCTACTGATCTTCTTACGTGGTCGTTTACTATGTTTTCGTGTGTCTCCTGTTTTTTTTTTCGGGCAGAAGAGGATGGATATCCTCGAGACACACGGATTAAAACCCCATGGTACCTTCTTACACCTTTTGGCCGGAGGAGCAGGGGATGTCTAATCGACACTACGTTTGCTCCTCCAACAAGTGTTGTCCCCTCCTAAGGGCCACTTAACATCAGGTGTGTCACCTGATGTTAAGTAATCACCACCATCCATAGACACTAGCAACACCAGAGGAGTCGCCACACATCGTAACTTTTAATTAATTAAATTTACAAAAAAAAGTCCAGGTTATAAGGACTGCCGACAGAAGTGAAAATTCTTAACAATGAAATAACTGTGTTCTCTTTTGAATTTTTGAAATATTCATGTGGGAATAACAATATTTTAATTTCATAATTTGTAAATTGAAATTATTATCACTAGTCTGGTTTTCACAACTATTGGCACTCCAATCAATAATTATGCACATTTTTATACAGTAATTTCAATACAAAATATCAAAATTAGATGTATACAGGCCCGTATAATACGCGTCGCTAGTCTTACGCGAGTGCAATACGATCGGTCACGCTTACTAACATGTCATCATGCGAAGTTGTTAATTTAACTCCTGCCAAAAATACCGCTCAACGCGCCTAAAAAAATTTTTTCACTTCAAAAAAATAATCAAAGTCAATATATATTTGTTATACCTACATCATACTTGTATAAAAGTTGCTATTCTGTTCTGTATTTACGTATGTAAATAATTAATTTCTTCAAAGCAACTAAAAAGTTAGAACATTCATAATATACAAGTTGTCCTTTAGAAAATATCTATTTATTATTCGTCCAAATGAGTCGAAGCACTTACGTAGTCAACAAGTTTCCTCGTTCGGTCTAGTTCCCGGCAAAGGCTCGGGAGCGAATTCATTGTTTCGCCAACACCGCACCGGGGTGGAATCGAGTGCCATCCACCGCGCCGTTCATTACTCGGAATTTTGCCTTCCTGTAGACTTCATTCAAGAACTCTTCACTGGCGACGTGCCGGCCTCGCAGAACTTATCGATCGAACGATACTACACGCTAACCATACCCTCCCTAACTTATATGAAAATAGAAGTCGACATTCATTCTATTCATTGAATACCAATATCTACAAAGTTAGATTTATTATCAACACGTATAATTTTATCACGAACTAGATGTGCGCGCGACTTCGTCCACGTGGAATCTTTTTTTTTCTCGAACTGAATACGCTATTGACCTGACAAGGTCTTAACAGTGACTAATAAAGGCATCTGAATGTATTAAGTCTAATTACCATCTACTTCTCGTACTTAAGTACTTTTTTTTATCTAAAATGTACAACCACGTTAGATTTAAATTATCATTATATGTATAGATAAACATTCTAACGTTATCTGAACTATGATAATCTCTAATTACAAATGAAAAAAATTTGATATTTATATTTATAAGATTGTTTATAACAGTAAAATCTTGGAAGTTAAAAAACGATGAAGAGCTTATGATATCTGACGTCGCGTCTTTGTGAATACAAGATGGCGTATATTTTTGTGCCAGATTTTCAAGATGGCGGTAAACTTTACTATTCTGAAACTCTTATAAATGTATTGATCGTGATCTTAACATGATTGTTGTTTTTATTTTTTGTTTTGACAAAATTATAATCTTACAAAAAATCAGAGCAACGTGTACATTGACTTACTTATATTTTATTTATTTAATAATTAAATTATGTAAATGGGCTCTAATATGTAGGTACACCACGAGACAATTTCATATTCTAATATATGTAGAAAAAATAATAATTTCCGAATTTCTATGTTCGTACTAATAGCTGTCTTAAATCTATTTCAACATATTGGTTATATTATATATAAGTGTTTAGTAAAAAAAGAATACAAATTTCTGAATAGTAAGAAACTTCTAGCATGACGAAATTTTTATATTTATTTATATGCGAAGAGCTTCCTTTCAAGGAGTAAGTTTAAAAGTTAATTTTGTTAAAGCGTCTCGTCGGAGACACGCTCGTGAAAATTAACTCTCACTTTCGTTTAACATAAACTTTACGTCGGGTTTTCGGTTACCGTGGATATTCGCGTTTCATTTTAACCGAAACGAGTTATTTGCTCGAAGTTTCAAGCACTTTCTTAATAATTTCATATTTATATTTTAAGGAATAAGCTATCACGTAATCATACTTCTCAGAAGCGATGATGACTTAGTTGATAGTGTGTCCGGAAAGGAAAATATCACCACATAACCGTATTGTGGTAACAGTATGGTGGTCATTGATATACAAAAACCCATGATGCACATTTAACGCCTTACAGCCGGCACACAGAAATGAGTGCATAATTTTGGATCGATGGCTTAGTTGATTGTTTGTTCGGAAAGGAAAATATCACGATGCAACCATAGTATGGTGGTAATTGATATACAAAAGCCCACGATGCATACTTAACGTCTCACAGCCGGCACACAGAAATGAGTGCATAATTTTGGATTATATATCAAAAGTCTCGCGTCGCTTGCATCCTTGTAAAAACAATTTTAAATCGTTCGGGTAAGGTTGAATTTGCAAAATCATAAGTTTATCGCATAACTATAACCACGTGTATATTGGGGAGTTTTTGCGGCCGGTTTTGATCGCTACTTTTATTCTAGACTGTGTCTTGGGTTTTTATATTTTAATGATGGTGGTATGGCTTTTTATACATTAGCTTCGCTAGTTACCACCCTCGGGTTGAAAATCTGTCGACAAACACCTTTTGGTGTTTTAACTGCATTTGAGAGTAGGGTTGCCACTCGTACTTTATAATACTGTTTTTATATGTTAATGGTGGTGGTATGGCTTTTTCTACATCCGCCTGGCTTAGTTACCATCGTCGGGTTGAATATCTGTCGACAAACACCTTTTGGTGTATTCTGGCAGCTGCACTTGAGAGTAGGGTTACCACTCGTACTCTATAATAAAGTATTGTACGTTATTTCATGTATTTGTACTCTATACTTTATGTGAACAATAAAGTACACGAAAATACTTTTTTTGGCATGATTCAGTTTCTTTGGGATTTTGAAAAGTTTATTCATATGTATTTTTTCGTTATTATCGTTATTATATTATATATTCCCGCCTCGTCGGCATTCACAGAGAGTTTTTTCTGTGGTGAATAGCAAATGGCGAGACGAAAGAAATAAAGCGTCTCTGAATTTGATTAAAAACGAATTACTTATTTTAATTTAAATATACACTGTAAAGATAAATGTAATCGCAAAAAGTAATAAAAAAAATTGTATTTAAACATAATAATAATAAAAAATAAATTGTACTTTATTTTAAAACTATGTACTTTGTTTTTCTTACCTAACAATGTACTTTATCTACAAAAAAAAGGTGGCAACCCTACTTGAGAGCCAGCCCCTAGGTTTAGAGTGTTTACCATTATAGACCGTATCATCATTTAATATCAGATGAGAATGAGATCTAACCCTAAAACCTGTAAAGCCTAAAATATTTCGATAATTAGAAACGACAAATGTCCGTTCACGGTAACCTGACCACGTCTAATGTAGACCGCACCCCGTGGTAATGACCTATTTTTAGCCTTCAGTATCGTTCAACTCAGCCCGATATGACCTAACAATCAACCTATTTTGCCTTTAGGTTGTACCGTTATAAGTCCGATGAACAGAACCGATTCCGTCGTGTAACTATATTTTAGTGTTGTAATCATTTAAACTTTTTGGAATATAAATTATGTATTTATAAGTATTTACATTTTTTTTATAGTAGCACGACAAAATGACTGCACTGTGCATGACGGTAAGCACAGTACAATCCAAAAACAAGGGCGACCACCGAGTGACCCACTATCCATCGCCGGTCGCCGTTGCCATGCCGGCCTGCGAAAAGCTGGATATGCACAGGCTGATCCCGAAACGCGATCCGCAAAAGCGAACCACTATGACGGGCTTTTTCGCCATATACATGATGGTTGCGACCCAGTCAGGCTGTAAAACCCTACCACCCCGCTTTCGCCATTGCCTCGTTCGTTATTCAGCAGGGTGTACCACGTGCAGGTGAGGTTGGCTTGGATGTCTCAAGTCTTAGATGTTACATTGCTTATTTGAACTTAATAATTATTGTAGGATAATTTTGTAAAATAATTACCTATATAATGGGAATGAATTGGATGCTGTAAAGGACTAATGTATTTTAATTATGATGCCGAAATTATTCAATTCAATTAAGTTTAGTGTTTTGCCCGTGGTGTTTAATATTCTCAACTTACATGATTAAGTAAAAGCAATAATTAATGCTTAAATGGAACAGTTATAGTTATGGTACTGCCGTATTTTTTTTCTGTATTCTAGACAATTGTATACATTATATTTTTTCATAATTATGAGAAACACAGTCCATATTCAGATAAAGATGAAAAGTAAGAATAATAAAAAATTACCAAAACAAAATGTAACAGAATATATACTAAAACCTGACTAAAGAATAGATAAATCTATGGTTTACTAATATGCTGAAGTTATTGCTGGTTTCAACATGAAAGGGTCGGCTCGTCCGGGGTAGTACCACCCTCTGACAGAAAACCGACGTGAAATAACAGTGCTTGCAGTGTTGCGTTTCGTTCAGTCAGTAAGAGTGGCGGAGGCCTACCTACCCCCCCCCCCCTAACCCCTTT
>MU159751.1:85648-115145 GCA_015888305.1 Antheraea pernyi
TCAGTAATAAAACAAATTGAGCTATAAAATAAAATACTATAGTTAAGTACGAAAATTTTCGGACAAGATAAAACACCCTCCTTGCGACATAAAAGGCGACCTCCCTTTGACAGTGCGAGTAGAAAATGTTACATGCCCTCGGTCCCTCCATTCTCCTTTCTTAGAGAGCACAATAGAAGTGTGCTCAGGTACGTAATTGGTATATTTTCTAGTGGTTTTTATTATGATCGATTAGTTGTAACTCCTTTCTGTCATACATCAAAAATGCGTGACTTTAAAATATTATTGTAATATTTAATGAAAGGAGTCACCAAAAAAAAAATCGAATAGCGTTAAATTAAATACATTGTTAAAGTAGTTGCAATCAGTATAAGGTTTTAAAGGGTTTGAATCTGCTCAACACAGATTACGGTGACAATTAACTCGTGGAAATCGTCATGTAAGAAAAAAACGTTACATCCCCGTTTGTCATTTTGTTAGATTAGATATCTGTGGATAATTGTTTTTTTATATATCATAGGATGCAAACGTACAAGTAGGTCACCTGATGTTAAGTGATCACCACTGTCCATAGATACTTGCAACACTAGGGGAGTCGCAAGTGCGTTGCCAGCCTATGTTTGGAGAAGGGGAAAGGGAGAACGAAATGTTGTGTCACTTCGGTCTTTCTGTGAGAGTGTGGTACTACCCCGGGCGAGCTGACCCATTCATGCTGAAACCAGTAATAGCTTCAGCATGGCTCTACCACCTACAAAATTGTAATAGATTTAAGGGTTAATTTTTTTTATGGTATTAAATACAAAGAGATAGAACCGAAATTATAGATTTTATTTAATAGTGAATAATTATTTATGAAATACATATTTCATAAAATATTTTATGGTTCACTATAAATTAATTGGGGGGCAACGCTCATTAAGTTTTCTAATTACATACCTGGATGACGACATTGTTGAAAACTAGGCGAGCGTTAAAAGAGTCGTATTCAGTGGGAACGGTAACGACTTAGAATTGTTACCGTGCCCGGTGACATGTGAATTAACTTTGTCACACTGACATTACACGTTTCTAGGGCATATTTCACTCATATACAAATACATATGTTCACTTTAGAACAATAAACCTGCTGATCTAGATAATTATGTATAAATATCGGAGCTCGTTCGTTACTGAAATGTAAACGCTAGCTAACCCTGATTTGAAGCTTGATGAAACGATAAAGTCGATGAAAACCAAATGCGACATAAAACTAGAAAAACAGTGCGTGTAACGGTGTATACACGCGAAGGAAGTGAAACTTCTTCCGTGTTATTACAAAAAAGTTTTCTAATAAATGCACCGCGATCGCCCAAGGCAAGTTCGCGTTATCCTTTTCGCAAGTCTAACCTAACGTAACCAAAGCGAGACAAAAGAGCAAGATGCGACCAATCAGTGACCGCGGTGTATTTAATATGAGACCTTTTGAAAACCAGGGTTCAATACGTATTTAACTTTTTTGTAATAACACCGCTTAGGTTTATATGTATTAAATTATATATATATGGGTATGCTCATAAACTATAAGTATACTATACGTGGTCTCTTAGTATAAATACTTAATTATATGTTTACTCATTTTGGTATACTACTAGACCCAGGAGACACTTATATGTACATACTTACATATACACACAAATATATACTTATCTCACGCTTAACGTAGTTTTTCCCTACCGTGCCCTAAGAAGTTTCAATTCAAAATTACAAACATATATATTAGTGGATTCGTATTAACCAATTGTTTTATTTTTGGATTCTATAACAATATTGTCTTATATACTGGAAAAAAATCCCTGAAAATCGAAGCATCTTCTATCAATTGTCCTTCTTCTATTTTATTTTTGGCAACCAGTCTCCTAATAGACTATTACTGCCATTGTGGAGTGAGTAACGATATTACAAATTTCTTGATATAATTTCAATAAACTAACAAAATGGCGGCCATCTTGTTAGAACTTTCCTGGGAGTTTTTGTAGCAAGTCAGAATCCATGCTCCGTGGCATTATTTCCGATCCACTTCACTTATGTACAATAACCAAACTATATTACGTAAAGCACCACCAACGTTACACAATATAGAGCCAAATGACACAAGATGATGGATAAAATATAAAGACCAAAATCCACCTTAATGCGAGCAAAACTGCGGGCGAAAGCTAGTTTCCTATAACTTAGTGGCATTTTATGCCACTGTAATGAACCAAAGCGCCATTTGTAAACAAGAAGAGACTCTGAAAGTACTACACTAAGTTATAGGAAACTAGCTTTCGCCCGCAGTTTTGCTCGCATTAAGGTGGATTTGAGATATCCCTATGGAATGAACTTCTCTTATGGATGAAAGATAACCTATATGCTTTCCCGTATCCGTTTTATCGTGTATGTTGAATTTTATGATGAATGATTGAGTAGTTATAGAAAGCACTAGCCTATGCCCGCGACTTCGACTGTGTGGAATAGTTACTTTGGGCTAACGCTGACACGCAGGTGAAGCTCTCAAGAGGAAAAAGAACCGACTTTGAAACTTTCTTCATTGGTGTTCAGTTCCTATTAGCCTTAGCGTGATGATATGTATTGTTGCGTTTCGTTCGGTCAGTGATAGCGCCGGAGACCCACCTCCCCTTTCCCCCGCCCTCTCTTCCTCCCCAAAGACAGGCTGACAACGCACTTGCGACTCCCCTGGTGTTGCTAGTTCACTTAACATCAGGTGACCCACCAGTTCGTTTGCCTCCTACGACATACAAAAAATAAATTAGATAAGCAAATGGACTAAATTCATTCAAAATATTTTTTTTGTCACTGTTTTGTACATCAGGTTCCACATGGACGAAGTCGTGGACACAGCTAGGCTCTACTAAATATAGAGCTATATATATATAGAGCTAAATATTGAGACTATGATTTTATAAGCACTACAGAAATTAATGGAAATGTGTTCTATAATTTTATATAGACGAAGAAGATATGTCAATTTCTGCTTTATTTAAAGAGGTGAATATAAAACCAAAGAACTCAAATTTATTTAACGTATACAAAATTACTGGAAATTTGAAAAACTAATGGAATTAACGTAACGATAAAGTCAAATAATAGTAACGCATAAGGTCAACGGATTGATACGTTATTGGAAACTCACAAAGGCATGGAAAGGTTACATGAGTTATATGCGTATGAGTTATATTTTGTTTAATATTGGTCATTGAATGAATATTAGATTATTTTGACCTTTGATAAGTTTTATCAACTCACCTCTCTCTATTGATATGAATTTAATAATATTAATTTTCGTAACATAAAGGACACTATTTCAATCTCTTTAAACGTTTTGTAATATGTAAGACATTAAAAAGTCTAGGAATTCTCATACATTTTGCGGAATTTTTCAATCTGTAATGACAAGAAAAGTCGAGGCAGTCATAAGGACTGCCGATAGAAGTGAAAACTCAAAACAATGAAATAAATGTGTTCTCTTTTGAATTTCCATATTAATTATAATGTGAATGAATGACAATGTTTAAATTTTAGAATTTGTTTTTTTTTTATGTCATAGCAGGCAGGGAAACGAATTAGTGGGACACCTGATGTTAAGTGATCACTACCGTCCATAGACAATAACAACACCAGGGGAGACGAAGATGACGAAAGTGCGTTGCCAGCATGTGTTTTTGGGGACGGGGAGGGAGAATGAGAGGGTCGGGGAGGGGAGATGGGCCTCCGGCGCTCTCACTGACCGAACGAAACACAACAATGCAAGCGCTGTTACTTCACGTCGTTTTTCTGTGAGAGGGTGGTACTACCCCGGACGTGCCGACCCATTCATGCTGAAACCAGTAATAGCTTCAGCGCGGTTCTACCACTTATTGTTGTTGTTTTTATATCTATCGGCACTCGGAGCAATAATTATATACATTTTTATAAAGTCTATTAATCAATCGAACGTATGATATGCTGCAAAATATCAATATTACAGGTACACAGGCCCCCATTGTACTACACGTACAATGACGTGTACTGACGTAAGCCGCACCAGCGCAATACGGTCTGTAATGCTAAAGTAGCATGTCATGACGCGAAATTATTAATTTATCATTCACTTCAAAAATATAAAACCAATACTTCCATACCAATATTATGCGAAATCACTTTTTGTTTGCTTGTTTATTATGTTGTCACGCCTTAACTTAACCGACCGTCATAAAATGTTCCATACATGTTAAGGGAACCGAAAAGGACTCAGGGTACCTATCGTCCCGGAAAAAGGACTGTTTAGTATAAAGATATATCAAATCTACTTTAGCGCGAGTGTAGCTACGAGTAAAAACTAGTCAGACACAGTGCCATCGTTTTGATGTTCTTAAATAAAAAACCGTTTGCTCCATACGTGGCGATGGTAAGCAAACCGACGGTAAGACCCTTTGCTCCTTGGAGGATCTGTCCATGGTATACGACACGTGCGTCGACATTTTGGCACCGACTCAACTTCCAGTTACTTAATCTAGGTTTGGCCTAGTAGCTCAGCGTAGGGCTTCAGCGACGAAATTGTGCTAGACTTGATAAGGCATACACATCTGTACCGTTTGGAATCTTAGCTCTGGGACTGTAATGTCCAAATATGCACAACCTTTTCGAGGAACTGTCAAGTCGACTGGTTTTGTGAACAGAGGATTATCCGATACCTCGATTAGCGAATAAATGTTACCAGACAACTCTATAACACAGCCAAACTTTCACAACAGTTGTTTTCTAGCGACAAATGGAATGATATTCATTACCCTATAGTTCAGATTAAAATTGAGTACAAAGCAAAATATCTCAGTAATAAAACAAATTGAGCTATAAAATAAAATACTATAGTTAAGTACGAAAATTTTCGGACAAGATAAAACACCCTCCTTGCGACATAAAAGGCGACCTCCCTTTGACAGTGCGAGTAGAAAATGTTACATGCCCTCGGTCCCTCCATTCTCCTTTCTTAGAGAGCACAATAGAAGTGTGCTCAGGTACGTAATTGGTATATTTTCTAGTGGTTTTTATTATGATCGATTAGTTGTAACTCCTTTCTGTCATACATCAAAAATGCGTGACTTTAAAATATTATTGTAATATTTAATGAAAGGAGTCACCAAAAAAAAAATCGAATAGCGTTAAATTAAATACATTGTTAAAGTAGTTGCAATCAGTATAAGGTTTTAAAGGGTTTGAATCTGCTCAACACAGATTACGGTGACAATTAACTCGTGGAAATCGTCATGTAAGAAAAAAACGTTACATCCCCGTTTGTCATTTTGTTAGATTAGATATCTGTGGATAATTGTTTTTTTTTATATATCATAGGATGCAAACGTACAAATGGGTCACCTGATGTTAAGTGATCACCACTGTCCATAGATACTTGCAACACTAGGGGAGTCGCAAGTGCGTTGCCAGCCTATGTTTGGAGAAGGGGAAAGGGAGAACGAAATGTTGTGTCACTTCGGTCTTTCCGTGAGAGGGTGGTACTACCCCGGGCGAGCTGACCCATTCATGCTGAAACCAGTAATAGCTTCAGCATGGCTCTACCACCTACAAAATTGTAATAGATTTAAGGGTTAATTTTTTTTATGGTATTAAATACAAAGAGATAGAACCGAAATTATAGATTTTATTTAATAGTGAATAATTATTTATGAAATACATATTTCATAAAATATTTTATGGTTCACTATAAATTAATTGGGGGGCAACGCTCATTAAGTTTTCTAATTACATACCTGGGTGACGACATTGTTGAAAACTAGGCGAGCGTTAAAAGAGTCGTATTCAGTGGGAACCATACTTTCTTTAATCTTTGTGTTAAATATGATGAATATGGCATTATTGTGATAAATAAAGTGTTATTTACCATTTACTTTATATCTTCATTACGTAGACTTTTTCATTACGTCATTTTCTCGATGATAGTTTGGTTTAGTAATAGTCATATTACAATAGCAATTCACAATTCGATTATCGATTCCAACCTAGTATAATTTGGATTCCTTCTTTAAATTTGACTTTGAAAAAATAATGATCTTCAAAAGTCAGTTCAATTATAAAAAATATATCAAATATGAAATCGATTTGACAAATCTATTACAAGTATATTTTGTGAACGCAATAAGTAAACATGAGGTCATAATAAAACATGTTTTTATTTATCCTAGAGACAATATTCTGTGGTATAAATTAACAATTATATTCACAGTACGTAATTATTACGTCGTTAACAACCGTAAAGAAAAACAATTGTAACGTATGAAATGTTTACATCAAGAAATACAAAACTCGATAAGCGTACACATGTCAAACAGAAAGTAAAATAATGGAAAAGTATATTAATTTACATTATCTAAATGTGCTTTGACAAGTTATTACAATCGATTGTTGAAACATCTCGATTATTTGTTGTGGTCGTTTATTCGAATCGAGTCAGGTAAAAATGTTGATTTCTGTCAATAATTGTAATGTTAAATCAAATCGATTAAACTCTAAACGTATGTCGAATATTACGTCGGCGAACATGTCAATTTTTTGAGTTTTTGGCGGGATCTATGATTATCATGTAGTGGACTTTATATTTTATTCATAATCTTGTATTATTTGACTTTATATTTTGTAATATTGTTGGCATTTTGCGTAATATAGTTCAGTTACCTATCGTGCATAAGTGTATGGAAAATAATACCACGGACCATGAATTCTGAGATGCCACAAAAACTCCATGGAAAGTTCTAACAAGGGAGCCACCATCTTGTTAGAATATTGAATTAATTACTCGACAATGGAAATTAACAAACTCTCTGGAACATAAAACAAAACATTGACACTGGCAAATGCTTCTGCGGAGCCAAAACAAAAAGAAGAAGAAGTCTCTAGCCGATTTCCAAATAAAATAATAGATTTGCAATATTAACAATGTTTACTTTTTACAAAACTGGCATAGAATATTTCTTTTCCTTTTAAATATAAATTTAGATAATACAATTCAAAGAGGTCTTTATCAATACCTATAATTTAATTTAAGGTAAGATTTGGCTTCGTTTTCTTTGTAAGTACTCTGTAAGTTCGAAGCCGTAGCTGATAGTTACCATATTATAAAAAACAGGACCATCCAATAATTATTGAATTGTATAAAAAGTATATATTTTTGTATTCAACGGAAATTATATAAATAGAATGATACAGGTCGGTCGTTGTGCACACACACAAAACTACAACATAAATGCCGAACAATTTTTTTATTTTTTTTCTTGACCGTTATCTAAAAATATCTCATTATCTAGATATATAATAAGAATATAAATGAAACGTGTTTGAACTTTTTCGATTTTCTTGAAAAAAATTGTTGCAGGTGTCTAAGAGTAAGTAATAAAATACATCTCAATCATTTTTAAAAATGTCTGTCTGTCTGTCTGTTTGTATGAATACGCGTCACTGCTAAAGTACTGGGTACATAATAAAACCTCAAGAAAATCATAAAGTATATCTTCGAGAATAACTTGGTCTTTGTTTCATTAAAATCGGTTCACTCTATCAAAAGTTATTGTAATTTTAATGACGACGCACACGCATAGGGGGTAGAGCCACGCTGAAGCTATTACTAGTTTCAGTATGAACGGGTCGGCTCAAAGTAACAGTGCTTGCATTGTTGCGTTTCGTTCGGTCAGTGATAGCGCCGGTGACCCACCTCCCCTTTCCCCCGCCCTCTCTTCCTCCCCAAAGACAGGCTGACAACGCACTTGCGACTCCCCTGGTGTTGCTAGTTCACTTAACATCAGGTGACCCACCAGTTCGTTTGCCTCCTACGACATACAAAAAATAAATTAGATAAGCAAATGGACTAAATTCATTCAAAATATTTTTTTTGTCACTGTTTTGTACATCAGGTTCCACATGGACGAAGTCGTGGACACAGCTAGGCTCTACTAAATATAGAGCTATATATATATAGAGCTAAATATTGAGACTATGATTTTATAAGCACTACAGAAATTAATGGAAATGTGTTCTATAATTTTATATAGACGAAGAAGATATGTCAATTTCTGCTTTATTTAAAGAGGTGAATATAAAACCAAAGAACTCAAATTTATTTAACGTATACAAAATTACTGGAAATTTGAAAAACTAATGGAATTAACGTAACGATAAAGTCAAATAATAGTAACGCATAAGGTCAACGGATTGATACGTTATTGGAAACTCACAAAGGCATGGAAAGGTTACATGAGTTATATGCGTATGAGTTATATTTTGTTTAATATTGGTCATTGAATGAATATTAGATTATTTTGACCTTTGATAAGTTTTATCAACTCACCTCTCTCTATTGATATGAATTTAATAATATTAATTTTCGTAACATAAAGGACACTATTTCAATCTCTTTAAATGTTTTGTAATATGTAAGATATTAAAAAGTCTAGGAATTTTTATACATTTTGCGGAATTTTTCAATCTGTAATGACAAGAAAAGTCGAGGCAGTCATAAGGACTGCCGATAGAAGTGAAAACTCAAAACAAAGAAATAAATGTGTTCTCTTTTGAATTTCCATATTAATTATAATGTGAATGAATGACAATGTTTAAATTTTAGAATTTGTTTTTTTTTTATGTCATAGCAGGCAGGGAAACGAATTAGTGGGACACCTGATGTTAAGTGATCACTACCGTCCATAGACAATAACAACACCAGGGGAGACGAAGATGACGAAAGTGCGTTGCCAGCATGTGTTTTTGGGGACGGGGAGGGAGAATGAGAGGGTCGGGGAGGGGAGATGGGCCTCCGGCGCTCTCACTGACCGAACGAAACACAACAATGCAAGCGCTGTTACTTCACGTCGTTTTTCTGTGAGAGGGTGGTACTACCCCGGACGTGCCGACCCATTCATGCTGAAACCAGTAATAGCTTCAGCGCGGTTCTACCACTTATTGTTGTTGTTTTTATATCTATCGGCACTCGGAGCAATAATTATATACATTTTTATAAAGTCTATTAATCAATCGAACGTATGATATGCTGCAAAATATCAATATTACAGGTACACAGGCCCCCATTGTACTACACGTACAATGACGTGTACTGACGTAAGCCGCACCAGCGCAATACGGTCTGTAATGCTAAAGTAGCATGTCATGACGCGAAATTATTAATTTATCATTCACTTCAAAAATATAAAACCAATACTTCCATACCAATATTATGCGAAATCACTTTTTGTTTGCTTGTTTATTATGTTGTCACGCCTTAACTTAACCGACCGTCATAAAATGTTCCATACATGTTAAGGGAACCGAAAAGGACTCAGGGTACCTATCGTCCCGGAAAAAGGACTGTTTAGTATAAAGATATATCAAATCTACTTTAGCGCGAGTGTAGCTACGAGTAAAAACTAGTCAGACACAGTGCCATCGTTTTGATGTTCTTAAATAAAAAACCGTTTGCTCCATACGTGGCGATGGTAAGCAAACCGACGGTAAGACCCTTTGCTCCTTGGAGGATCTGTCCATGGTATACGACACGTGCGTCGACATTTTGGCACCGACTCAACTTCCAGTTACTTAATCTAGGTTTGGCCTAGTAGCTCAGCGTAGGGCTTCAGCGACGAAATTGTGCTAGACTTGATAAGGCATACACATCTGTACCGTTTGGAATCTTAGCTCTGGGACTGTAATGTCCAAATATGCACAACCTTTTCGAGGAACTGTCAAGTCGACTGGTTTTGTGAACAGAGGATTATCCGATACCTCGATTAGCGAATAAATGTTACCAGACAACTCTATAACACAGCCAAACTTTCACAACAGTTGTTTTCTAGCGACAAATGGAATGATATTCATTACCCTATAGTTCAGATTAAAATTGAGTACAAAGCAAAATATCTCAGTAATAAAACAAATTGAGCTATAAAATAAAATACTATAGTTAAGTACGAAAATTTTCGGACAAGATAAAACACCCTCCTTGCGACATAAAAGGCGACCTCCCTTTGACAGTGCGAGTAGAAAATGTTACATGCCCTCGGTCCCTCCATTCTCCTTTCTTAGAGAGCACAATAGAAGTGTGCTCAGGTACGTAATTGGTATATTTTCTAGTGGTTTTTATTATGATCGATTAGTTGTAACTCCTTTCTGTCATACATCAAAAATGCGTGACTTTAAAATATTATTGTAATATTTAATGAAAGGAGTCACCAAAAAAAAAATCGAATAGCGTTAAATTAAATACATTGTTAAAGTAGTTGCAATCAGTATAAGGTTTTAAAGGGTTTGAATCTGCTCAACACAGATTACGGTGACAATTAACTCGTGGAAATCGTCATGTAAGAAAAAAACGTTACATCCCCGTTTGTCATTTTGTTAGATTAGATATCTGTGGATAATTGTTTTTTTATATATCATAGGATGCAAACGTACAAGTAGGTCACCTGATGTTAAGTGATCACCACTGTCCATAGATACTTGCAACACTAGGGGAGTCGCAAGTGCGTTGCCAGCCTATGTTTGGAGAAGGGGAAAGGGAGAACGAAATGTTGTGTCACTTCGGTCTTTCTGTGAGAGTGTGGTACTACCCCGGGCGAGCTGACCCATTCATGCTGAAACCAGTAATAGCTTCAGCATGGCTCTACCACCTACAAAATTGTAATAGATTTAAGGGTTAATTTTTTTAGGGTATTAAATACAAAGAGATGAACAAAAATTATAGATTTTATTTAATAGGGAATAATTATTTATGAAATACATATTGCATAAAATATCTTATGGTTTTAGTTTTATCAACAACAACTCTAAGCTTTTATTTATATCACTATAAATTAATTGGGGGGCAACGCTCATTAAGTTTTCTAATTACATACCTGGGTGACGACATTGTTGAAAACTAGGCGAGCGTTAAAAGAGTCGTATTCAGTGGGAACGGTAACGACTTAGAATTGTTACCGTGCCCGGTGACATGTGAATTAACTTTGTCACACTGACATTACACGTTTCTAGGGCATATTTCACTCATATACAAATACATATGTTCACTTTAGAACAATAAACCTGCTGATCTAGATAATTATGTATAAATATCGGAGCTCGTTCGTTACTGAAATGTAAACGCTAGCTAACCCTGCTGATTTGAAGCTTGATGAAACGATAAAGTCGATGAAAACCAAATGCGACATAAAACTAGAAAAACAGTGCGTGTAACGGTGTATACACGCGAAGGAAGTGAAACTTCTTCCGTGTTATTACAAAAAAGTTTTCTAATAAATGCACCGCGATCGCCCAAGGCAAGTTCGCGTTATCCTTTTCGCAAGTCTAACCTAACGTAACCAAAGCGAGACAAAAGAGCAAGATGCGACCAATCAGTGACCGCGGTGTATTTAATATGAGACCTTTTGAAAACCAGGGTTCAATACGTATTTAACTTTTTTGTAATAACACCGCTTAGGTTTATATGTATTAAATTATATATATATGGGTATGCTCATAAACTATAAGTATACTATACGTGGTCTCTTAGTATAAATACTTAACTATACATTTACTCATTTTGGTATACTACTAGACCCAGACAGACACTTATATGTACATACTTACATATACACACAAATATATACTTATCTCACGCTTAACGTAATTTTTCCCTACCGTGCCCTAAGAAGTTTCACTTCAAAATGACAAACATATATATTAGTGGGATTAGTATTGACCGATTGTTTTATTTTTGGATTCTATAACAATATTGTCTTATATACTGGAAAAAAATCCCTGAAAATCAGAGCATCTTCTATCAATTGTCCTTCTTCCATTTTATTTTTGGCAACCAGTCTCCTAATAGACTATTACTGCCATTGTCAAATGAGTAACGATATTACAAATTTCTTGATATAATTTCAATAAACTAACAAAATGGCGGCCATCTTGTTAGAACTTTCCTGGGAGTTTTTGTGGCTAGTTAGAATCCATGCTCCGTAGTATTATTTCCGATCCACTTCACTTTTGTACAATAACCAAACTATATTACGTAAAGCACCATCAACGTTACACAATATAGAGCCAAATGACACAAGATTATGTATAAAATATAAAGACCACTACATGGCATCCCAAGATCCCGCCAAAAACTCCCAATTGTCCTTCAATCAATTAGTAGTACTTTCAGAGTCTCTTCTTGTTCACAAATGGCACTTTGGTTCATTACAGTGGCATAAAATGCCGCTAAGTTATAGTAAACTAGCTTTAGCCCGCAGCTTCGCTCACATTGAGGTGGATTTGAGATATCCCTACGGAATGAACTTCTCTTATTGACGAAAGATACCCTATATCTTTTCCTGTATCCATGTCATCGTGTATGTAGAATTTTATGATGAATCATTGAGTAGTTATAGTAAGCAATATTAATACACTAGCCTCTGCCCGCGACCTCGTCCGCGTGGAATTGTTACTCTGGGCTAACGCTAACTAACACGCAGGTGAGGCTCTCAAGAGGCAAAAAACCGACCCTGAAACATTCTTAATTAGTGCTCCGCTCCTATTGGTCTTAGCGTGATGATATATAGCCTATAACCTTCCTCGATAGATGAGCTATATAAGATAATAAGAATTTTACCCCCTACAACGTCACAAACTTTATGTCTTTACTAGCCGACCCGTGCCCACTTCATTGGGCGGTAATAGACATTATCAAGCTACAACTTTTCACTAGAACAAAATCATGTATTTCTCATAATTAAGGCAGCGTTCGTAAGAAACGTTTTGGTTCGACAATTTTTCTCCGACTTCCTAGATATTACCCCCTACAATCTCACAAACTTTACCTCTTTATAGTATTAGTATAGATTATAGATAATATGATTAGTTAATAGCTTCTGCCTGCGACGTCGCACGCGTGGAATAGTTATTTTGGGCTAAGACGCAGCGGAAGCTCTCAAAAGGCACGTGAAGAGATACTTACGCAGGCCGGCATGACAGCGGCGACCAGCGATGGATAGTATGTCTCTCGGTGGTCGCCATTGTTTTTGGATTGTACTGTGCTTACCATCAGGCATAGTACAGACACTTTGCCGAGCTTTTAATTAAAAAAAAAAGGAAAAAATACCCCAATTTTAAAACATTTTTCATTGTTGCTCCGCTCCTATTAATCTTAACGTGATGATATGTAGCCTATGACTCACAAATAACGTGGCTTTCTATTGATAAAAGTATTTAGTCGGTTTAGTAGTTCCTGAGATTACCCCCTACAACGTCACAAACTCACAAACTTTACCTCTTTATAATATTAGTATATAGATATAGCCTCTGCCCGCGACTTCGTCCGCGTAGTAATAGTTACTACTCCGAGCTAACGTTGAAACACAGCAGAAGCTCTAAAAAAAATCCCGATTTTGAAACATTTTTCATCTGTGCTCCGTTCCTATTAGCCTTAGCGTGATTATATATGCATATAAGACTATAAGCATTCTCGATGAATGAGCTATATAACACTGAAAGAATTATTTAAATCGGACCAGTAGTTCCTGAGATTACCTCTTACAACGCCACAACGTCACAAACTCACAACGTCACAAACTTTACCTCTTTATAATATTAGTATAGAAGTATAAATTTACAGATTTTAAAGTGTCGATAGTATTACGATGAATTCAATCGTCGAAACAAATAGTATAATCTTTTAGAACTTGAAAATAACTTAATCTACACTTGATTTAACAATACGATTGATTGTTAATTAATTGTTATAATTTTGATTAGTATTGTAAATAATACTGAAGAACTAATGTATCTATAACCTTTTTTAATTTATGTATAGTAATAGAAAATGTTTTAAAAACACGCTTTAAAAGATTAAAAAGTTTACCCACACACACCATTACTTACTCACCTTCCTGTCCTGGGAATACACGTTAAAATTTATTGCTAACGTAAAGTATACCCACTTCTATTGCAACATACATAGTAAAATGATATAAAATATTACAGTCTGAGATTCAAGACTGTTGGGGAATATACAAGACAATAGTATAAAAATAACACGTAGCAACTTATATTAAAATACTTATTATTATTAATTGTTGTTTTTAAAACTAAAATGAAATTTCAAAAAATGTCGAGGCAGTCATGAAGACTGTCGACAGAAGTGAAAACTAAAAACAATAAAATAACTGTGTTTTATTTTGAATTTTTAAACTATTTATAGTGTTAATGACAATACTTAAATTTTAGAATTTATTTATTGAAATTATTAACTTTAGTGTGGTTTTCATATCTATGGGCACTCGGTTTTTTAAAGTCTATTAAATAATCAAACGTATGATGAGCTGCAAAATATCAATATTACATGTACACAGGTCCCTATACTACGCGTCGCTAGTATGACACAAGCCGCGCAAACGCAATATGGCCGGTCACGTTTACTAGCATGTCATCACCTGGAATTATAAATTTATCTCCTACCAAAATTTTTTTTTTTTTTTATGTCATAAGTGGCAAACGAACAGGTGGGTCACCTGATGTTAAGTGATCACCACCGTCCATGGACACTAACAACACCAGAGGAGTCGCAAGTGCGCTGCCACCTTTTGAGGGGAAGGGTTAGGGGAGGGAGAGGAAGAGGAGAGAGGAGAGGGGAGTGGAGGTGGGTCTCCAGCGCTCTCACTGACCGAACGAAACGCAGCAATCCAAGCACAGTTACTTCACGTCGGTTTTCTATGAGAGGGTGGTACTTCCCCGGACGAGCCGACCCATTCATGCTGAAACCAGTAACAGTTTTAGCGTGGCTCTACCACCATTACAACAAAACAAAACATTACAAAATACCGCTCAACGCCCATATAACAAGTTTACACTTCAAAAAATGATCATCTAGAAAACCGGAAGTTTTCCCAATACACTATGATAATTGAATAAAATATTGTTCACAGAAGTTATGGCGCGAATGTTATGGTTGATTGTGACGGTAGCATTGGCCAGTGTTGGGGCTGATGAGGCTACCGATCCCGAAGGTTTGCTGGAAACGATACCAGGTATGTTAACTTTAATAACATAATATTTATATGCTGTTAGCCTACCCGGACGTTGTTCTGCCGCAGGTCTTAATAAAACATAAATATTTAAGAAATTGATTAAAAAATATTGAGACTTCAAATTTGAGATTATTTGCTTATTTATGTAAATAATCCAAAAAATATTGTAAAAATTTGGGTTGGAAAATAAAAATTAGATGTCGACATCAGTGCCATCCAAAATCAGTCAAGAATAGTAGGATAAGAATGCCCACATCGGAATTTTATATATAAAGATTATTATATAGTGAACAATGTTGTTTCTGCCGATTCGCTAATGGATTTTTGATCTTCAATAGCTGGTATGGGGGCTCTCACTGGTATTGATATCGGCGCTTCAATCCGATATACACGTATTCATTTATGAATCATGCAATTTCGATTGTATGGTTCACTAATGTATATATGTATGAATAGCTTAGAATAGTTAGCTAGGACAGACGCGTCTTTTTCCAGGAAACAGCCCAAGCCGAGGTGTGCGTGCACCCTTGTGTATGTTACCTAAAACCCAAATCGGTTGTGTGCCTTAAGCGGCTACCTTAGTAGTCCGGTGAAGCTGTGAAGACCCTGCCGGGTCAATAGCGTAGTCATTCGAGAAAAAAAAAAAAGATATCAGCGCGCGTAAATTATATGCGTTGCGCTGCTGCCAACATAACAAATTGTGCTTTAACAAAGCGCCTTGCGCTGTAGTTACCATTTGCACTATGTTGGTACTACGACATTATAATTTAGGAGTTCGTTCGTCACTACGTGGGAAGGATTTTGCTTTCATACAACCTCTTGGGTAAACTTTTAATACAAAAATAACGGTACATTAGTGCGTGCTTTCTTTACCAAATTGCCTTTTTGACTTAGGTATCATTGAAATCGTTAGTTTATAGCTTAAAAACATTTAAGATGTTTTTTGATAAGATGGAGAATTAATAATATTAAAACAACTAACATAAATATCTTTCTAAAAAATGAAAAAACCAATAATTTAACCGATACCAAGGTCAAAAAAGCCAACTAGGTAAATAACAGATACGCTACTGTACACTACCTACTGTACCTACTGTGTCAGCCTTGATGCCACCGAGATTTTGCGGCCTACCCCACTAGCCTATATTAATAATAGTAATAGCGTAATAACCGTAATAGCGTCCGAATTACTTAACATCTCGAGTCCGCTTCTAAAAATAGTATATAATGTATAAAAAATAATGATATTTTTCAATATATCACGCTGAGTGCTTCTCCATGAATAACTAATACAATCCTATTACCAATTTCTTACATGAAAATAAAAAGTAAAGGAAACAATTCGATAATAAATACTACCGACCCTTACATTAAAACAATTTTAAGCATTCATTTAAAAATCTAAGTTAATTTAAGTAAACTTTTTTTAGTAGCCCAAGTATGTACGTTATTATTTTTATAAGATTGTGTATTTAATGTTTAAAAAATTCAGGCTGAGAGTTTATGGTGCGCGTAATGAACAAATATAAAAATATTAAAATAGTAGTTCGTCGAAAAGATAAGTTAGATTTATATAAATAATGAACTTTTGGTTAAAACATCAAATTGAACCTGTAAGATGATGGAAACTTGTAATTTATTCAACATTTTCAATTTAAAACTATGTAGATTTATATAAAATTCATGTATATGTAGAACGTGTTCTATACATTAGAATGTAAATCTAGCGTGTTTGTAGTGTTTAGATTCCTGTGAAAAAAATTGTTGCAGGTGTCTTGGAATAAGCAATAAAATACATTTCAATAATTTTTAGAAATGTCTGTCTGTCTGTTTGTTTGTTTGTATTACGCATCACTGCTAAATTAGTATGTTCAAGATAAAACATCAAGAAAATCATAAAGCATACCCTCGAGGAAACTTGTAATTTATTCAACATTTTCAATTTAAAACTATGTAGATTTATATAAAATGCATGTATATGTAGAACATGTTCTATACATAAGAATGTAAATCTAGCGTGTTTGTAGTTTTTTGCGATTCCTGTGAAAAAAAATGTTGCAGGTGTCTTGGAATAAGCAATAAAATACATTTCAATCATTTTTACAAATGTCTGTCTGTTTGTTTGTTTGTATTACGCATCACTGCTACTATGTTCAAGATAAAACATCAAGAAAATCATAAAACATACCCTCGAGTAACATTTAATCTTGATTTCATTAAAATCGGTTCACTTTATCATAAGTTAATTGTAATTTTAATGATAACGCGAATTAAATACGAGAAAATATAGTAAATGGACTTAATTAATACATTCAGATGATTTTATTATCCACTGTTTTTTTTACAATAGTTTCCACGCGGATCGAATCGCGGCCTCAGCTCAAATCATCAAAACAGTATCAAATAAGTTTATACCATAGAGTATTTCAAGTAAGGTTTATCTGAGTGGTAGAGCCACGCTGTAGCTATTACTAGTTTCAGCATGAATGGGTCGGCTCGACCGGGGTAGTATCACCCTCTTACAGAACACCGACGTGAAGTAACAGTGCTTGCATTGTTGCGTTTCGTTCTGTTATATCCCCTGACTGTATAAGCTATTGATGATTGGTGGCTATTGGTACCTGGTCAGCACTTTTAGATCTAGACCGACCTTACGTGTTTAACTTAAAGTTTTTCATAGTTAGTTCGGGCCGGACCGCGAAGTCGTAAACACTTGCTAAGTCTCTATTTACAATTATTTTTAGTGTGTATTAAAAAACCTTTTTTAAAACGATTAGCGATTTTCTCATTATAACAGTTCGGTCAATGAGAGTGCCGGAGGCTTACCTCCTTTTCCTCCATTACCTTCGCCGTTCTCTTTTCTCAACCCCTCCCGCAAACACAGGCTGGCAACGCACTTGCGACTCCTCTGGTGTTTCTATTGTCTATGGACGGTGGTTATCAATTAACATCAGGTGACCCACCTGTTCATTTGCCTCCATTTGACATAAAAAAAAACATAATTAGGGCTACATTACCAAAATTACTGTTTAAAAAATATATCAATAATATTGGCTATTTGTTCTCGTCTCCACATCTTTATAACAATTCTAGTAATATCAGACTATGATTATGTTCGCTCGAGAAATATAATATCTTTTTTAAAACTTTCGAAAACCTTTGTACGCAATGCTTTGTTTCTTTTCTATTCCCAACGTGACTGTTATAACTTACTCCGTAATCGTTGTTCGTGGCCTATTTATTACATGACTTTTGAATTTCCTCAAAGCGTGCCTCTGTTACGTCGAGTATTATGTAATGTTAAAAAGGTAAATAGTACAAAAGTTTCAACAAAAACATTTTCACTCACTGATTCACCACGAATCGAACATTATTTATGAATAGTAAAGTAATCTTGTAGATGGTAGAGCTACGCGTAAGCTGAGGTTTCAGCTTGAACCAGTCGGCTCGCCCGGGGTAGTACCAGGACGTGTAAACGGAGTGAAGTAACTAATAGTTTGCATTGTTACATTTCGTTCGATCAGTGAGAGCGCCGGACCACCTACCTCCCTCCACGTCCCGCCTCCCTCATTGATTGAGAACAGATTTTCAACCTAAAAGTTGGTCTTAACTAGGCGGTCTTAGAAAAACCCCACCACCATTTCATCACGATATTTTCCTTAGCCGGAAGCAGTTGCAAGAATTCGAACCCACGTCCATTGACGCGGTATCCGAACACACTATCAACACCAACCGTATATCCATAGATACATATATACTATACCAGATAATTAAGTTTGATTACACTCGTTACCTCGTAGTACTCTGCTACGATCGTAGCTAAACGCTACGAGAACGCTACGCCGTAGTAAATTCTGCGTGTGCGAGGCCATTATCCCCCGCTATTATTATGTTGTTTCGAAACAGACAACGTTCCTAACAATGGGGCTCTTGCAATAAATTACATAAAAATACGGGGTGTAAATGGGTATTTTTAGATAGCGCGCTTCAACGAGGGTGGCAAGTGGAGATAAATAGCTTAACATTGGTTTTAGTTGTTTAAGCACTTATCGAATGGCGTCATTATTTATGAACTTGCCTCTTCAAGAAATTCAACACGTTTTTTAAGTTATATACTGAAATAATCTTTTAAAAGAGTTTCAAGATAAACGAATAATTTTATTGCGTCATTCATGTCTTTTTGGGAACGAAGTCCTTTAACGCGGCTGACGGTAGGAGTCGACTGGTGGAAATCGTCACGTAAGGATAAAGGGTTATGCCATTCTGTCTCTTTACTTTAATAAAATAAGATAAGGAGCAAGGCTATAATTCACATACGGTCATTGTATTTCAAACAAAGTAAGTAAACTTGTATTAATTTCTAACCAGATTATATACAAACATATTTAACAACCTTTCGACATAATAGTGGAGTTTACTACCTCTGCGCAGCGAGTTTTTTGATAACCTGAAACTATTAAAATATTTTTTATCACACGTTGTTAAAGCTCTGGCATATTACCATGGAAATATGATATTCAATATTTTCATCTGCTCGCTTCTTATACGAATAAAGCAGTTTTATGTGTTATTATTATTGAATTGTATGTTTTATTGCAACGAATATTTGAGTTATTCTGTTATATCATCTTACATTTGGCCTCGACATGTTATTATACATTTTCATTGGTATAGAAAGCGATCGCGTAAAGTGATTGCAAATTTGTATTACATTTTACTATTCTATATTTTCTATATACAATCTCTGGCCACATTATTAGACGTCGTTGTTTTTTTTTTTACAAAATAATTGTTTTTGACGAAGTTTATAAACAGTTGTGTTATATTTAAAGATTGATTAGTATTTATTAAATGAACTTTTATTCAAGAGATGAATTTGAATTGAAATTGAATTGAATTGAATGAATTTATCCCTGAAAAGAGACTAAAGTGGTGATTACAAACAAAACTCAGCTCCTAGAAAATATTATTCGTGTTTGGAATCAACATCCTGTTAATGACTACGTCCGGTACCGCTATGACATACCCGAGAGGCGAGACTACAACGCCACCCGGGGAAACACTATTGACCTGCGATACCGCGCTATTGACTTTATCGGGGGTGTTACTAATGACCTCGAACGCTATTGGTCGGCTATTCATAAAGGGCAAGATTTCGCTGATCTGCACGCACTCATATGTGGAAGTTACTGTAAGGCGAAGCTCTAACCGGATAAATAGTTTCAGTATCTTCAGAGTGTTTATTGGTGTTCCTGACCGACTGGCTGATTATACGTATTGTGTAACAATCCTCAAATGCAGAACACAGTACATTCTTGCATTGATAGCATGCCGCGCAGAATTAAAGCTCTCATAGCTCTCAACAAAATATTAAGTTTTCATTACATTTCCTTTATTTTTGTTCGAGAGTTAATAAATATATATTGTTTCTATAATGACGATGTTTTATTAGTTTTACAGATACTTACGTTATTAATAATATAGTAAATATACATTGTATCTCATAAAACCAATACATCTGTACAGTATCACCTGATAATTAACGTTTTATATAAGATCTTATGTTGCGTCTAATAATATGGCCAGGGACTGTATGTCAGTATTATAAAACAAAGTTGTGTTTCGTCTCTGTCTGTGTGTTTAATTCTAATATCGAATAATAAATCGAATACAAAAAGAGTCGAGCCAGTCATAAGGACTGCATGCCGACGGAAGTGAACGCTCCAAACAATGAAATAAATGTGTTCTCTTTTGCATTCTAAAATTTTTAGGTATAACAATACAAGGTGATTACAGTATATATCAGAATACTAACAGTTTATTGTTTTGGTTTACAATGAGAATTAAGCGTAGCAAGTCGCGAGGTACGGGTGCCGCCTGCCGTGCTAACCGTCTCGTAACTCGGACGGACTGACGCTCCGTACCTGCGCGGGCGCAATCTATTGCACAGAGTACGTTATATTATATAGAGGTTGCACTCGTTCTTTCCAATCAGCGCCTCTATAATTCGAGTTTTGAACTAATATCTGTTGGTTATAAAAGTACACTTATGGCTATGTATGTATGCGTACAGCGGTACTACGTAAATCGTATACAAGTTTTTGATAATTTTTATTTGTAATGAATATATTCATCGTAAGGCAAATCTAAATCCAAGTATGTCTATGCAGGAGTCAATGTTTATAAGTAGATCCGGAGATAGATAAAATTGTTTGTGGGAGGCTAGAAAATTTAAGGGAGCACACTCTCGTAACAGATACGTAAACAAAGTGAATGAAAACAAATATTTGAAAACTTTGTCATTTTGAAATGTCAAAATTAATTGTCGTCCACCATCTTTAGTGCCATCTAGAGAGTGGATTGATAACCAAAAATAAACGAGCCTTTTCTATACAAATCCCATTCTGAGAAGTGAAAATAGCGTGATCTATTGTGCGGCGATCTATATCTTCGTCCCGTGGCGAGAACCGAGCTCACGAAACAACAGAGTGTTATGCTACAAATTAATTATAGTGTGAAAAACCATACTTAAATTTCAGATTTTGTATATTGAAGTTATTAACATTAGTTTGTTTTTCACATCTATTGGTACTCAGAGATATATTTATACACATTTTTATAAATTTTTATTTAATCAATCAAACGTATGATGAGTTGTAAAATATCAATATTACATGTACACATACCCCTATACAACGCGTCGCTAGTAGACACAAGCCGTGTAAACGCAAGACGGCCGGTCAAATTAAATAACACATTGCGATTAATTGTTGGGAGTATTTGTATGTTATGTATATATACTACATCAGCTACTTATAGTCGTAGTGGTCGTGCAGTTCTAGTACTGGATTGTCAATTTGATGTTTACAGGTTCAAACCCGACGACGATTTTTTCTTTAAATTCGTATACATTTTTAGCTAGCTAGGTAGCTGGACAATCTGATATTTTTCATGATGTCTTTCAATATAATTTCTATGACCAACGAATTCTATAATTTGATCGTCTTTTTGATGAACTCTTTTTTTAAGACTAGCACATAAATAATGGCGACGATCGAGATGAACCCTATCGAACCATTGGTCACATCTTGTCACAGTAAGCGACAAACCCTCCCCCATAAATGTAAACGTATTTTATGAACAACCCCTTAATTTCTATTTAAATTCTGTATATAATAAGACATAATCTTGAATAAATTGGTCTCTGTACTGTAACAGATCGATGTTTACAAAACGACATCCAATTTTTCGTGACACCAATATGTTATTAAACGAGAAAATTCCGTATACATCGAATAAAACCCTCTCCCCTTTGTAATCGTATTCTGTAAAGGGCAATGTTTGTTTAGGACCGAAAACTTACGTGTCTAAATATTATATACGAACAACGGAACTATAAGATTTATATATTGGCTGCTAAATATTTGCAACGATACTATATAAGTGTTCTATATTTATTTACATAACTAACTCTGCTCGTGGATCCGCACATGTTTATTACACAGTTGACGTAACTTCGGATCGTTGCGAGTAAGCCGGATCCTTTCTGTAAACGATATTTCATGATGAAACTATTGCATTATTTAGCTAACGTGCGGAAGCGTAGTAAACAAACAAATTCACATTCGCCTTTCTATTAGTAAGGGCGCTATAAATTAAATGCAAAAACGTTAAGGACAGCTCATACTTTGTTATTCTAGGTATTGTAACTTTGTTTATACACAACGCATTTCGCACACGCACACACACAAACGCAAACACTTCAATACGTTACAATTTCATAACAATAATTTAGTGAGCGTGTGTTCCCATGATAAGCTCTGAGCACGTCGAGGGGCACTCGAAACGAGCCAGCCACTCGAAATATTACGCTGGGAATTGGCCGCTCAGACATTGCGTGTTCGTTTATACACGCGGGAACAATATTATCAGAAGATACAAGCGAAATGTTGCTTTCGAAACGTAATGGCTGCGTACTTGGAAACGTTCGTTATTCCAGGAAAGAGGTCAATTTTCATGGTTCACCCAAATAATAATAATCTTATCTGTCTTACTGGTTCTTACTCGGTTTTGGATTTATGTAGGATATAAAGGTTTCTCGGTTAATGTTTAGTCGCACGTAAATTCAAATTATGTGACACATTTCATTAACATAAACCGTGTAAAGAAAGTTTTATGGTGTAAGCAGTTCTTTTTTATAGATTGTGAGAATGGTTACAGAAATTTAGTTTATTTTTAGCTGAATAAACCTTTTTTTTTACTTTCAATAAACATACACATAACATATACAACATACACGTATTTAGCATTTGAGTTCAAGATTTAACATTACAGGCATTGAGTTTGATTCAAGGGACGTCGAACGACATATGGGAATATCTTGAATCAATCTTATTACGGGAAAGAAACGGGGTCAATTGTGCATTGCGTGACTTTGACAGAATATAATATCATCATTATCATCTGTTTCGATGGTCACGTAAGATGAACTATAGTATCTACTTAGTATCTAGAGGAAGCTTTCATTATAGTAAAACCACTTACAGCTTTTATTATTTTACAAATATTTAAGTCCACCCATATTTTTCATTTATAAGCGCGACACTTAAAATATTCCTATATCATTTCCACAATCAAGAGGAATCGAATGACACGTAAATGTTAAAATCCATCAAAGCGTTTAGACTACACAGGACAACATACGTACGTACATACTAGTACACTCGAAAGACATTAACTTTTTTCATGGTCGAATAAAAATGTTACTTTCCTTCTGGACAGTCATGTAAAAATAGTACCCGCTTTCTCGACAGTCATGTAAAAATATTACCCAACTTTTCGACAGTCGGGTATATGAATTACTCTCCTTTTTGACAGTCGGTTAAAAATAGTAATACTCTCTCCTTCGTGGTAGTTGAATAAATATATAATTGACTCCGCTTCGATAGTTTCACAACAAAAATATTTATTTAGCTATTATTATTTGTACTGATTTTGATTATAACAATGTGTACGCAGCCTTTATACTATGATTTCCTGTAACAGTACAACTGACAGTGTCATTCGGATTTGATTTCCGACGGAAGCGGCAGGCGTCGCTGCGGTTGGCTTGTCTTGATTCCCTGTGTTTCCGATTTATGGTCGCGACAGGAAACATACGCCTGACACTCTACGTCACTTAAAAAATATGTTTCAGATGTTTTATTTTGTTTTGCTAGTAATGTCATTATTTATCTTTTCTTGAATATGTAGTCATATTCGAAGTAGCATGATAAAAAGTGTGTACAGAACAGGATTTAGATGTCCTAAAGTCCCGTGGTATTAGGATTTAACTGTTAATATATTATAATTTATTTAAAACATTCTACAGTTTTTGTTTATTCAGCTCCGATCTTATCTCATGTCGAGTGACGATGTGAGTTAAATCGGGAACACGTTAAACCTGAAGGTGTTGGTATGAAAGCGCATCTGCCGGAACATATATGGCTTCATCAAATAGTACTTTTTTTTTTTAAACTGGTTCAGCAAAAAGTACCTGATGGAAAATACAGTACAGTCTATAAATAAAGGTGACGACAAAAATAAGAGCTTTCGAACTTCTTCGTTCTTGACGGGATAGTTGCTACTGTGAAACTGTGGAGACGCGTACCCGCCCGTGTAGTTGTATAGCGGAAAGGAGAAGATGGAATGAGGTCAAACAGCTCTTCAGAACACTCGCCATGATACAGACGATAAAAGACGCTCAGTGAGGCGACGTCTCTTCGCAACTGAAGCGGTTCAAGGTTCTTAGTAACGTCTGCATCATTCACAATACGGACAGCCCGTCGCTGCAACCTGTCTAGTGCATCAAGGAGGTATTGAGCAGAACCATCCCATAGATGCGAACAGTATTCCATGCACGGCCTAACCTGTGCCTTATAGAGAAGGTATAGCTGACCGGGCGTGAAAAACCGTCGCACTTTATTCAGGATGCCCAATCTCTTAGATGTTGCGAATGAATTTATCCCTGAAAAGAGACTAAAGTGGTGATTACAAACAAAACTCAGCTCCTAGAAAATATTATTCGTGTTTGGAATCAACATCCTGTTAATGACTACGTCCGGTACCGCTATGACATACCCGAGAGGCGAGACTACAACGCCACCCGGGGAAACACTATTGACCTGCGATACCGCGCTATTGACTTTATCGGGGGTGTTACTAATGACCTCGAACGCTATTGGTCGGCTATTCATAAAGGGCAAGATTTCGCTGATCTGCACGCACTCATATGTGGAAGTTACTGTAAGGCGAAGCTCTAACCGGATAAATAGTTTCAGTATCTTCAGAGTGTTTATTGGTGTTCCTGACCGACTGGCTGATTATACGTATTGTGTAACAATCCTTAAATGCAGAACACAGTACATTCTTGCATTGATAGCATGCCGCGCAGAATTAAAGCTCTCATAGCTCTCAACAAAATATTAAGTTTTCATTACATTTCCTTTATTTTTGTTCGAGAGTCAATAAATACATATTGTTTCTATAATGACGATGTTTTATTAGTTTTACAGATACTTACGTTATTAATAATATAGTAAATATACATTGTATCTCATAAAACCAATACATCTGTACAGTATCACCTGATAATTAACCTTTTTATATAAGATCTTATGTTGCGTCTAATGATATGGCCAGGGACTGTATGTCAGTATTATAAAACAAAGTTGTGTTTCGTCTCTGTCTGTGTGTTTAATTCTAATATCGAATAATAAATCTAATACTAAAAGAGTCGAGCCAGCCATAAGGACTGCATGCCGATGGAAGTGAATGCTCAAAACAATGAAATAAATGTGTTCTCTTTTGAATTCTTAAATTTTTGGGTACGACAATACAACGTGATTACAGTATAATAACAGTTTATTGTTTTGGTTTACAGATGGAAGTGAATGCTCAAAACAATGAAATAAATGTGTTCTCTTTTGAATTCTTAAATTTTTGGGTACGACAATACAACGTGATTACAGTATAATAACAGTTTATTGTTTTGGTTTACACTGAGAATTACGCGTAGCCAGTCGCGAAGTACGGGTGCCGCGTACCGTGCTAACCGTCTAGTAGCTCGGACAGACTGACGCTCCGTACCTGCGCGGGCGCAATTTATTGGGCGCCCCCGCCTCTTCGTCCCGTGGCGAGGACAGAGCTCGCGACACAACAGAGTGTTATGCTACAAATGAATTAAATTTCAGATTTTGTAACTTTCCGATACAAAATACAAATAAGAGTTGTTGAGATATGTATGCTTGGTACACATATATGTTTCAACTACTCATATATGTATGTATAGTTTAGCTTAACTTAGGTTAGCTCAGATAGGTCGCGAATTCAGATAGGTCGCGTCAGTTTGACCGCCTCCTCCCTCTGTAATCGGACCAGGGAAGATGGGTCGGGGGCCGGTCAAATTAAATAACACATTGCGATTAATTGTTGGGAGTATTTGTATGTTATGTATATATACTACATCAGCTACTTATAGTCGTAGTTCTAGTACTGGATTGTCAATTTGATGTTTACAGGTTCAAACCCCGGCATGTATCAACGATTTTTTCTTTAAATTCGTATACATTTTTAGCTAGCTATGTAGCTGGACAATCTGATGTTTTTCATGATGGCTTTCAATTTAATTTCTATGACAAACGAATTCTATAATTTTATCGTCAAAAATTCAAACACATTTATTATTATACAGTAGAGTATATATAATGCCTGGTACAAGCGTAATACGTTACGAGCATGTCGAGGTCATCGGTGACAGGAATACAGAGCGCCAGAGGCCCACCTCCTCTCCTCTTCCCCTTCCTTCCCTTTCCCAAACACAGGCTGGCAACGCACTTGCGACTCCTCTGGTGTTGTTAGTGTCTATGGACGGTGGTGATCACTTAAGATCAGGCGACCCACCTGTTCGTTTGCCAGGTATGACATAAAAAAAAGTCCACGATGGAATATGTATATTGTATATGAGAGAATGACTCACACTAATAAATTTTATCTTTTACTTATTATTTAAAACTAATTGGATATATGGGACGCTAGTGTGACCAATATAGTAAAAAACCTTATTCAACTTATGTCATTTTAAAGAGTTGTTAACATCAAAGTGCTAAAAGAGGGATCTAAATGGTATAAACCCTTATGAGACCACATATTAGTACATAGCCGTCATGGGAAGCGAGAGGCGTATCGCTACTATTGTGTATAAAGGCACTATAGCCGAAAATTGACAAATAATGTGGATCCGACAGAAAAACAATCCCCGAAAAAAATAAACATCCAACAACGAAAACCCCATCGCAATCGGATCAGTAGTTTTTGAGAAAATCGCAAACACGTGTCAAATACAGATCCTGCTTTTTTAAAGTCCTTTAAAAAATAAAATATAATTTATACATAATCGTTCATTTACTACAGGGTGTTCATAGATTTTTCCCGTAGACAATTCCACCATTCCATATAAAAACTCACACAGTAGTCCCATAATTATATCTTTCTCGTGTTACTCTGTACTCATTAAAATTCTCATTAACACAAGACACTATAAACAAAAGGGACTGGAAACAATGACGGTAGACGTATATCACATTACGTACGACGTACCATGATGTATGTTTTAAATCAACACATCGCTCCTCCCGTGCTTGCCCGCCTCTTCCTCACCCCCTCCCCCTTTCCACATCAATACTCCCGACGACAGTAACCATATAAGCCGATATTGTTAATCTGATTGCGTATGTGATACAATATGTAGATCAGGAAACAGGGTGGCATTCAATAGAATTCAGGGCCCATGGTTTTACGTTTAAATATTACAACATCCAAGTAATTTTATGATTACACTAATTTAATGCTAAAATTCAGAACAGTTTATCAAATGTATCAATCTATAATGTTTAAAATTGTTAATAAATAAATTATGACTTTTATACAACAACAAACAACGGTTATGACTACGCGATTCGAAATGTCACTATTGTCGCACCGTAAACTTTTTTTATGAAGACAGCGCCTATTTTTTTAAAGTTTTCTACTTCATCAACACATTATTTTACAAATGTTTCGATCTTATCGACGCCAACCAGTATCATTCATCAAGCGGAAACGGTGAGTTGGCATGACATATCTTCGTCCTTTACTTTCTCTCTGGATTTATTCACGATTTCGTAACCGGTTCGCAATTTATTCACAATAGAATTTGATTATATTTCTTGTAATTTGAATTTGTGATGTTTTCAATATCATCATTTGCATAATTTAGAAATCAACCCTTAGTAATTGATACTTTATCAATATTACTAATACAGAAACACAGCAATTATAACGGTTGTACAAAGCTTTAACTCAAAAGAGAACTACGGAAATCAAAACAAAATTTTATTGAGTACTAACTGCCCACGCCGTCTTGTACTTTGTACTGGTGAAGAAAATAGGACCAAATCTTCCCTTTATAGTACAAGATAATGTAATTAAATAAAATGGCAACTGAATGACTGAACGTCAATATGTCAATTTTGTCAATAATTTTGAAGATCCTTCCCTCGGTCTCACTTTTTTATATAGATATCTTTTAACGTAAATTGTTTTCGTTTCTATACAATTGTTCAAACATTTTCTTCCATACAAACCTTGTCATGGCAATTATAAACACAACAAAAAAGAATTAGTCAATTAGGTGCGGCCGTTCTGAAGTGTTGCGCTTACATACATTCAGCAATTTATTTTTATTTATATACAAGATAAATAAAGTTACTATTAAAATCTAAAGAAATAGACTTTTATCGTTGAACTATATTAAGATAGAGATAGCAGCGGATGTACACAATAACAAATATGATAAAACTTGTGCAATGATCGAAAGCGGGAAGAGCTTTGCCCCACCTATTTCTGCCGCAAAGTATCCATGATTACACTGCTACGTTCCAGTCCGTAAAATGCAGTTAGAAGTTAAAAGATGTATTGCATACATGCGTGCAAACACTTTAAAACAGAAAAAGTATTTTAATCCCCAAAATATATTCCTGATTCCGCCCACTCCACCTGTCAATTATACTTAGCCCGGTAATTTCCTGCACAGACAGCCTCACTTTACATAATATTATCAATATTTCAACACATGTACACCTTTACACCATAAATTATATAGATACTGTAACATCGGTAATAATAATGAGTTTGCGAAACTCTTAGTTCGAAGTAATTAATTTAGAAATTAGATATCATGACCTCGCTATATTCCACAGAACATTATTTGTAATATCAGCTTGCTTATCTTTCAATTATTCTCGTAATTAATTCATGCAAATTCAATTAATTATTACATTGTTACCCCTCGCCTTATTTCTATAGTAGCACGGCAAAATGACTGCACTGTGCCTGATGGTAAGCACAGTACAATC